>BSBK01003278.1:0-92500 GCA_027943335.1 Chamaecyparis obtusa
TGGATATGACTTGTCTAAGATGTACTAGAGGCCATAGGATATGACATTGATTGCCCCAAGTGTTAAGCATTGATAGGATACAGATGCTTGAGCTGATTGGTGTATAGACCGACTTTATTGAAACAAGGATATATACAGACTAAAGCAGACTGAAAGCTGGAAAAGACCAAGATTGCATTGATAGATGGAGCGTATTTGAACAAGTGGTGCCCGTTTCGCGGGTTTTCACTATCTTGGTAGAGATTCTACTTTTGCTACCAAGGTGCCTGTTTCCAGGTTTCCACCAAGGCACTTTTTCTTTTTCTCATTTTTTTGTATTTTTCATCTTTTGATATTTTTTTGTACTTTTGATATTTTTTTGATTTTTTTTGTGAATCATCAAGGCACCTATTGCTAGGTTTTCACCAAGATGTTCATTTTTTCAGGACTTTTTTCTAATTTTTATGTTTTTTCCAGGACATTTTCACAAGCTGGAATGCCTTAGGCATAGAATTTCTTCAGATGAAGAACATTGATTGATTCACGAAGCTACTCTTCATTAGTCGTTTGAGATTTGATAGGCCTCTAGAGCCAAAAGTAGCATTGATTACAAAGGGACCCAGCCAGTTGGGTTTGAACTTCCCCTTGTGTTCTCGATGGGATTGATTTTTAGGATTCTCTCTCAAGATTAGATCGCCAATCTGAAATTCTTAGTGTCTGACCTTTTTGTTGTAGCCTCTAGACATTATTTTCTGATATACTCTGAGATGGTCATACACTGCTTGTCTGCACTCATCTAGTAGTTCAAGTTCTTGCAACCTAGACACTCTATAGTCACCATCAGTTACTAGACCATGCATTCTAATTCTCAATGATGGAATTTCAACCTCAATAGGCAGTACCCCGCTTTAGACCCATAAACTAAAGCAAAGGGTGTAGCCCCAGTAGGCATTCTGATACCTGTTCTATAGGCCTAGAGAGCTAGATTGATCATGAGATACCAGTCTCTTCCTGTTTTATTAACTATTTGATGCAAGATTTTTAAGAGATTTTTTTTTGAAGCTTCAGCTTGTCCATTCCCTTGAGGATAGTAGATAGATGACCAATGTTGGGTTATCTTGAATTTGGCACATAGATCATCTAGATCTCTGTTCTTGAATTATCCTCCATTATCTGTGACTATGGAGTGTGGGATTCTATATTGGCATATGATGTAGTTCAGAATGAACATTGATATTTGTTTGCTAGTTGCTTGAGTCAGAGGGATTGCTTCTACCCATTTTGTAAAGTAATCTGTAGTTGTGATTATATGGGTATGCCCATTTGAAGAGTGTGGATGAATGGTTCCATTGAGATCAAATGCCCACTATTGATAAGGCCATTGTGTAGTAGAGGGAATGAGATCTCTCCCTGGGGCATGTATCAAGTTTCTGTGGACTTGACATTTTTGACAATTCTTTGCATATTTGATAGCCTTTTTTTCCATTTCAGGTCAATAGTACCCAGCCCTAGTAGGCTTTCAAGCTAGTGTTAAACCATTTGAGTGTGATCCACATATTCCATCATGGACTTCTTCTAACACATGTTGAGACTGATTTTGTTCTAAACATCTAAGAAGAGTACCATCTAGACTTAGTTTGTATAGATCATTGCCAATGATAGCATATTGGGATGCATTTCGAATTAGGTTTCCTTTTTCATATCGGTTGAAGGACTCAGGGATGATTTGGTCTTGGAGATAGGAAAATAGGTTTTTGTTTTGGGAAGAGTCATGACCTACAATGGTTAATATCACCTGGGTTTCTGGGCAATCATATGCAGGGAATGACAATGCTTCCACTAGGAACTCATAACAAAGCTCATGTTCTGGCTATTGTAGTAGAGATGATAATGTTTCCATTGCGTCAGCAGCCTTATTCTCCAATCTAGGTATCTATTCAAAAGTGATGGATATGAAGTACTTCTTGAGATCATCTACCATTCTCTTGTAAGGAACTAGCTTTTCATCTTTGGTTTGATAAACATCATTTACTTGATGAATTACTAGTCATGAGTCTCCATGAATATGTAACTCTGTTACCCGCCACTCAATTGCTGGCTTCATGCCGTTAAGAAGGGCTTCGTATTCAACAATGTTGTTGGTACAAGGGAACTTAAGCCTAAATTCTTTTGGTATAGAATATCACTAAGGTGTAATGAACAAGATACCTGCTCCAGATCCATTCTGTGTGTAGGAGCCATCAAAGAATAATTGCCATTCTCTAGAAGAAAGATTCATGATGGATGCATCAAGGAACTCCATTTGCATTGGTGTATCATCATACATAGGTGTATCAACCAATTGGTCAACAATGACTTGACCCTTGATAGCTTTTCTTTCAACATACTCAATGTCAAACTCGCTTAAGAGCATGACCCATTTAGCTAGGCGACCTGTTAGAGAAGCTTTTCTTAGTAGGTATTTTAGCAGATCAATTTTGGCTACCAAGTGCATGGTATGAGCTAGCATATAATGTCTCAGTTTTTGTGATGCAAAGATCACAACAAGACAAGCTTTTTCAATCATTGAATAATTTTTCTCATAGGCCACCAGTGTTCAGTTGATGTAGTGGATTTCTCTTTCTTTCTTATCATCATTATGTTGAGCTAGCAATGCTCCTAGTGATGTATCGGTAGTAGAGACATACAGGATCAATGGCCTTCCTTGAATAGGAGGAATCAAGATTGGAGGATTTGATAAGTAGTGCTTGATATGGTTGAAATTCCTCTCACATTCTTCACTCCATGCAAATGTCACACCGTTGTGTAATGTCTTTGTAAAAGGTTGTGATATATCAGCTAGTTGAGATATGAAGCATCTGATAGATTGGACTCTCCCTTGTAGAGTTCTCACTTGACTGATGGTTTTTAGAGGTCGCATTTCCATTATGGCCTTAACTTTTGCAAGATCAACTTCAATTCCCTTCTTTGATACAATATATCCTAAGAGTTTTCAAGAAGTTACACCAAAGGCACATTTCTTAGGATTGAGTCTGAGACTGAATTTTTCCATTTGATCTAGTATCATGCTCAAGTCACTGAGGTGTTCTATTCTGATCATAGATTTAGGTAATGTGTCGTCAACATAGTCCTCCATGGTTCTATGCATCATATCATGGAAGATTGATGTCATTTCTCTTTGATATGTAGCACCAACATTCTTGAGCCCAAATGGCATGACATTCCAATAGAAGCTACCCCATGCACATGTGAATGCAATTTTATCTTGATCCTTTGAGTGACTTTGATTTGATTATAGCCTAAGAATCCATCCATTAAGGAATACATCTCAAAACCCATGGTCATGTCCACTATCATGTTGATATTAGGTAGTGGAAAATCATCCTTTGGGCATGCTCTATTCACATCTCTAAAGTTAGTGCACACTCTGATGGATTTGTCGAGCTTTGAAATAGGTACAATGTTGGAGATCCACTTAGCATAGTCAATGACACAGATGAATCCAACTTTTAATAGCTTCTCTAGCTCAGCTTTGGCCAAGAGTGAAACATGAGGATGTATTTTTCTCAATTTTTGCTTAATAGGTTTAATGCCTGGAGCGATAGAAAGATGGTGCATTATGAGATCAGGATCCAAGCCTAGCATATTTGAGTATTTCCATGCAAAGTTGATCTTTTTCTCTGTCAAGAATGTTGTAAATTTCTATTTCTCCTCCTCCTCTGATAGGGACTGTGCTACATGGATTAGCTATGGCTCTTCTGCTATACCCAAATTGATAGATTGAGTGGGCTCAACTAGCACTGGAGATTTGTCCTATACATGACTTAGTAGGACATCAAATATATCATCCTTGGGTGCCTTAAAGAGGTTTTCACCCTCAGATACATCTTTTGTTTTTACTATTTTTGGTTTTGAGATTGCCACAAAGTGGTTTTCACCCTCAGAACTCTTTTACTTTTTAATTTTGTTCTTTTGACTAAGATACTTGATGTCCAACTCCATCATGCTAATGCTTGGTTCACTGATGGAAGTTGTCATGGGCTCAAGGGCATTAAGATAGCATGCTAGGGAATAGTCCGATTGGAAAGCATAAATACCTTGGCTCAGATTTTGGGAATTTTGGTCTATTAGATCTAGATACCGGACAGTAAGTTTAGGTATAGATTGGCTAACCATGTTAACACCCACAGTATTAGTATCATTGGAAATAACCTGACTCATGAAGTCTAAGGTGATACTGTGACTTGAGATGGTCAGTTTATTAAAATTTTTAGTGACATCGTCAGTTTCCACTTCGGGAATAGCTGGATCAGACTCGTTAGGTTCATTATTTCACTCTAGAATCACATTGGGTGTGGGTGCATATTGTCAAATGACATCCACCTATTTTTCTATAATGAGTTCATCTTCTTCAGGAATGACTCCCCACTCATAGTCATTAGACTCATCCTCAGATTCTAGGCTTCTAGGAAATCAGAGCACATGGGTGAAATTTGGATGAATTCCCCAAGCCGGGTTTCCTTTGTATCCTGATTTGAATTCATACTCAGGAGAGTCTATTTCAGAATCATTAGTTTGTTCTTCTTGATTGGATTCAAGATTAGTCAGTTCTTGTGTGGTGACTGGTTTTTGTGTAGCTGTAGGTTCTTGCGTGTCTACAATGTTTACTCTTTTGATTGGATCTCCTTCAGCTTCAATAAGGTCTTTGATTTCTTTAGGGAAGTGCTGATAAGGAATGAGCTCTTTAGTAGTGTCAGAATCATCACTATCAGATTGTTTTATTTCTTCTTTCTTAAGGAGGGCTTCTTCTAGTGTGATTTGTTCTATGACATGAGAACAGTTACCTCTGAGGTAAAAAGGTTTCTTTTTGTAGCCTAGGCATGTGTTATCTTTGTTTGAACAACTAGTATGTGAGATAGGTGCCATGAGGCCTTCTCCTCTCACTCCTAGAGGTCCTTTTCCTGGATACCCCATCTTAGCAATTAATTTATCCCCTAGGCCATATGCTTTTGAAGGGACTTTTGGTGTCTTAGAGTCACATACTTGAATAGTTTTGGCTTGAGATTCATCTTTGTAGAGCCATGCAAGTACAACTTCATCCTCTTCATCCTCTTGTTTGGGAACTTGCTCTGCAATAAAGTTTCCTTTGTAATTTGTAAGAGGTTCCTTAGATTCTAACTTTGGCTATTTTAAGGATTGTCCATAAGACTTTGGTGAGATAGGGAGAGATGTCAAGGACAAAATTGGCTCCATAGTGTATTCTCCCATGCTTTTTTCTATGATCTTGACTCCTTTTGCAATTTCTTCCATTTTTGATGTATATGCTATGTTTGTTTGTGTAATGAAAGATTCTCTGTTGTTTGGGGCAAGCTTGTTTGCTCCTTCTTTTAAAGTATTGCAAGTAGAAGAGATATCAGCTGGAATGGTGACCTCCACTCCCTCATAAGGAAACTTGACACATTGGTGATATGTAGAAGGGATTGCTTGCATCTCATGTATCTAGGGTCTCCCTAGAAGGATGTTGTATGTACAATTTTCACACACACATTTTCTAGGGTCTCCCTAGAAAATGTGTGTGTGAAAATTGTACCTGATCTATAGACACAACACTTTAGTAAAACATTAGAGGTTAGAAAAAATCATGCAAAATTGAAATCTAATTTAACCAAGCGATTTACTACCTTCTAGTAGGTGTGAGATTGATGTTCTCAGATTGTTATCGAGATCAGTGACCTAGACGACACCTAAATGAAGGATTTGAATGCAAAACTGATATGAAATATGAAATATATGCAATTAATCTATATTTTTGATATTTTCTATGCAATGATAATGAAAAACTGATATGAATCTATGCTAATATGTAAATTGATCTATGATATGCTAAAAACTGATATGCTATGAATTGATCTAACAATAATATGAAAACAAAAGTGATCTCACAACAATGTTGATTCACAATAAACTTTGATCCTTCCAATTGCAATTCTCCAGTGTGATTGTGCAAAAATATGAGATTCTATGGATTTGAGAGATCTGAGCCTTGTTTTATAGAAATCTAGGGCTTTGGAGGTGCATGAAAAAAAGCCATAATTCACTCAGATAACTCAGGTTGATTTTTGAGTTATTTTTAAATAAAGAATAATTAACTCACAAAAACATGCAAAAGCAGAGTTTAACTCAAATTAGAAGTTTAGATCAACATTGATAATTGATAGTTGTCTACTTTTATGATTGTGCATGTTTTATTTATGAATTAATTTAATAAATAAATTGATTTATGCTCAACTTAACTGATTTTTGAAAGTAAATAATTGATTTATGGGTTAATCAATTATTTAATCAAACTTTTATTAAAAACTATATTATTAAATAATGACAACTTGCTTTAATTAATTAAATACAAATTTAATCAATTATTCATAAGATATTAGATTTATTGTCAAAATTAAATAATACAATTAATAATAGATAGAATTAAATTTAATTATACAATTAAGTGGCAAGATATTAAATCTAATTAATTAAATATGAAAATATTCAATTAATCAAACTTTAGGATAAATGTGATTTATCACCAAATAATAATTAAATTAAAGATAATTATGATGATTAGGAATATTACTAGGAATATTCCTTGATGCAAAATTTATGATAATCAATTAGGATTCGATGATGTTTAGATGTGCCTTAGATTAGGACTTCGATGTTGATTTCGTTCGATTTGTAGATGTAGGAGGTTAATGAACTTATAGCCCATTTTTGGGGTATTACAACTTGACACATTGGTGATATGTAGAAGGGATTGCTTGCATCTCATGTATCTAGGGTCTTCCTAGAAGGATGTTGTATGCCAAAGGTAGATCCAGAACTTGACATGTAATATCTCTAATGACTGGTCCTATTCTGATTGGTAGCACAATGGTTCCTTTAGAAGATCTTTCTTGTTCGTCATAGGCTTTGATTGTTATTTTCTTCTTAGGATCAATGGAATTTTCAGACAATCCCAACTGTTTAATCAAGCTATAGGAACATATATTTAGGCCAGTGCTGCCATCTATCAACACTCATTTGACTCTACGCTTCTAGATGAAGAACTCTATGTGTAAAGGCTGGTTATGTGGGTGACTCAAAGAATTATCATCCTCTTCTGAAAAGGAAATGTATTGTGGGGAATTTAGATGACCAACCATACTTTGGAATTTGTCAAGGTCTAGGTCATCAGGAACCTTGGAAAAAAGTGAAGCGCTATCAAGAACAACTCTATGAGTTGGAGACATCTAAAGCAACTCGAACATTGAGATTTTAGCATTTATATGCTAGAGTTGTTGGACGATGCTGTAAGATGTGGGTCTCATGTCTTTAGGAGTCTTAGAGGCAGCCCTCTATTTGGAAGCAGATGATAGATTAAAAGGAACCTTGGGGATGTTTTATGAATCAGATAGTCATCCTTGCAGGTTTATCTAAGCTTGTGATTGCGTAACTATGTTTTCCGAATGATTATATCTTTGTACAATGGTAATAAAATTGTAGTGTTCAGACATGCAAGGTTCAACCATGTTGATGATAGTGTTGTTACCAGAGTATGTGTAATTAACCTTAGCACCCATGTTAAGTTGAGAAGAAGAATCTCCTTGATTATGTTTCAGAAATGGTTCTGTGAATGCTGTATGGTCATTGTTACTTTTGTGATTTTCAATGAGGACATCTCTAGCATCAATCTTATCTTGTATGAGATTTTTGAGACGTTGGCAGTTACTAGTTTTAAAACCCTTATGTCGATGGAAATCATAGAAATCATTCTCTCTCCACCACTTTGGTTTTGGTTCAGGATCATAGGTTTGAGGCTTAGGAAGAGTGATGATCTTATTGGCTAATAGAGTCTTCATGGAGGACTCCAAGGATTCTCCAAGAGGAGTGAATTTTCATTTAGGATCATTAGACCAAGGTTTGTACTCTTTTGTCTTTTGAGATGAATTGGGTCCTTTTTGTTCTGAAGCTTTGATGGCTTGGGTACCCATGGTTAGATTGAAGGCTAGTGCCTTAGATGGGGGATAGACAGTATCGACAACGCCATCAATGATGATGCCTTTTTTTTGTTCCAATTCTTGTTTTTGTTTTTAGAATTAGACCCTGATTCATACTTGTCCTTTTGTAATGAGATGTCTCCTTTTTTGATAAGTACTTTCTCTATTTTGATCACGTTATCCACCATCTTGTCAAAAGATGTGTGATTTTGCATTTTTAGGGGATAGTTAAGCTCTGGAACAAGGTTGTTGATGAATATTTCTAGTTTCTCAGTTTCTGGAATAGGTCTAGCATATAGAGAAAATTTCTTTCTCCATATTTTGAGGAATGTCAGGAATGGTTCCCTTGGATATTGTTTGAGATTTCATATATCGATCATAGTGATCAGATGCTAAATGTTATAGGAGTACTGTTGGTAGAACAATTTGATTAATTCCTCAAAAGTCTTGATTGTGGGAGGAATTGTTGAGAACCAATGAATAGTTGATCCTCCTAGGGATCATGGGAATAGACACATTAAGTATGTTGGTTCATGCATGAAATCCATAAGTTGTGTACATAATTCCCTTTCATGATCTTAAGGATCAGAGTTTCCATCATATTTATCGTATTTAGGCATTTCTACTCATTTTGGGAACAGTGGCATGTACAAGTCCTTATCAAATAGAAAAGGGCATAGATCCTCCATGGAGAACTCTTTGGGTTCCTTTTCTTTTTCTAGTTTGTTGAGCTTGGCTTGCATTACATGCATTTGTTTCATCATAGCAGTTATAGGAGTTTCTTCATCTTGAGTAATGATATCTTCAACATTGAAATTAGGAGGAAGCTTAGCTCCTTGCTGAGCTAGTTCTAGGAAGTATGCCTCTCGGTCTTCCTTTAGGAAATGTTTCATCATGCGTTGGAAGTCACCATCATTCTGATATCGGGAAACTTCGATAGGAGTGGGTTCTTGATCTCCACCATGGTTGGAGTAATGACCTTGTGATCCTTGGCCTTGAGACATGGTGGTGTTGTGAGGACTATTTGGAATAGATTGATGAGGGGATGCTTGATGAGGTATTTCTTGATTGCCTGTGTAAATTGAGGCTGGAGGGGTGATGTAACCACCTTTCAAGAAAAGATTGCCAAGAGCATCTTCTCTGAATAGGTTGGTGTCGTAGGTTTGATGGAGATTTTCAGCAAGCACAAAAGATGCATTTGAGGGGAATTTGGGTTGTTCTCCTTGCTTTAATTGTGATGAGGCTCTAGTTTCCACCATTAACCTTAGGTGAATCAAAAGAGAAAGATGAAGACAACTAAAGATGGATGAGAATCAAGAAGATCGTGTGACGCAACCTTGTCAAGATTGAAGTTGTTTGAAGATTGATTTGACGTAAATGAGGGATATTGTGCCCTAGTTGTATGGGTAGATGCCCAAAAGATGGCAGACACGAGCTCGCAACACTTAGTCATTTTGATGAAGGTTGAATTTGAAGATAATTTTGACAAGGTTTTGACACTAGAAGAACGTGATTCAGATCGAAGGATTAGAAGGCTGGATCAAACTCTAGAGACCACTTTAGGCAAATGATTGGATTTTTTTGATTTAGCTCTACTCTATTTCTAGCATAGTGAATACTTGATAGAATCCAGAAGTAGGCTGAAAAATCTGATTTCCTGACAATTTTAGCAAGTTCTGGATATTTTTCAAAATTTCTAATTTAGACTCATACGACACTGGGTAGGCTTTGGCATGACACTCTTCAAGACTTGTACGACTGTTGATGCCAGAGTTGATTTTTCATTTGATTTTGCTAAAAATAATCGTATGCCAATATGATACTTCCCGTACGACAATACAAGAGTTCTGAAATGACACTTGGGTAAAACTCATATGACTTTTGACCCCAGAAAGGAATTTGCTTCAGATTTTGATTTTTTTTGTTCAGATTTTTGGATCAGTTTGTTTGCAAGATTTCTTCTGTTCAGGTTTTGCAAATTTGTATAATAGTCTAGATTTATTTGTTTGCAATAACCAAGTAGATAAAAAGCACGTAGAACAACAAGTAAGTGAACATTTGAAAATAATGAGAAAGGGGAAAAGCAACCTTGCACATGAGCAACCAAGTGATTTATTGATCTTACCCTAGGAGAGCTACTTGTGAATGTTCAAAAAGTTTTCCAATGATTGCACACATTCCTAGAAAATAAAAATTTTGGCCTCACTAAGGTTTGTAGTAATGGTTTGAATCTGCAACTTTTAGGACCTCAAGAGGGTGAAATCCAATCCTGGCACACCAGGGTTTTGACACAATCCAAGAATTTAATCAATCAAGAGCTACTAGGGAGATCTGATAGCCCAACAAGAGACCACACTTGTGAAGATTTCCCCCACAAAGACATTTATATAGTGGTTGTTGCTACCACAACAAAAATGGCTATTACTACTTGAGGTTCTATCCATGTGGTTGGCCCAATTAAGGGAGTGTCCACTATGGTTAACCCTTGCTAAAGGTGACTCACAAAAGATACCACAGGGGGACTAGATCAGATCCAAGGATCTTGGTTTCTGGTACTATCCAAAAAGGAAGTAGAGCATAATCCCCTAACCTCTTCACTTCACCAATACAAAGCAGACAGATAAATCCGACCTGCTAAGACCAAAACTATCTCACCAAGATCGGTGATGTCAATAACTCATGATCTATCAACCTCTTTGGAGAGAGAATGTATCAATCAAAAGGTAAAGACTACAAATCTAGTAGAACACAAGGAAATCTCAGTATCCTCCCTACCTATAAGGGGATCCTTTGTCAAGAAGAGCTTTGCATATGTGAATAAGTGAATGAAGCCCACTCTCTCGATATCATCCACAAATAGTGTTCATAGGGACTATTTACTATGTTTAACAGATATGCAAAAAGCAAATCTATCATTCATTTTATAGCCCAAAATGAAGTCTGTGATATGAAAGTAGGAAAAGTCACACAAGCTTGACATGTGAGGGTTTGTTTTATATCCAAATCGAAATGTTATCAGATCATAGAAAAATACCTGAATTCCTTGCAATGTGCTTAGTAGATTTTACCTATTTTATCAATTTTCTTGTGATTTTCCCAATCAGAATCAACAATTATCAATCAGAAATAGAAGATTTCAATTGTTATGATTAGCCATTAGTCCAAATCTAAAAAACTACCTAGAAATGTGAAACGATAATTTGAACTTTGGTGTCAAAAATCATACGACATTGGGTTACCTATCATACGACACTTGAAATCTCATACGACAGTGGGTGTATCATCATACGACACTAGAATAACTTGTACGATAGTGGGTGTGCTGTCATACAATAATCAAGCAGTCAAACAATAATTTGCAGTTTTTGATATGAGCCTCGATTTTGTCAACTGTCATATGACAGTGGGGTCTTCCTGATATGACTTTCTGACAAAAGTCATACTAAAATGTACGGACATAAAATCAAGATCACAGTTTTAATCAGAAAATGACAAGAATTTGATAGAAATAAAATGGAAAACTATTTCAGGGCCGCACAGTGGGTGCCAGAAATGTGTGTGTGAATTTTCTACCTAGCTGCAAGACACAACACTTCAGTAAAACATTAGAGGTTAGCAAAAATCAAGATATATAGATAAATGAAAAGCTTAGGCTAACCAGGTGATTTGATACCTTCTAGTAGGTGTGAGTATGTATTCTTAGATTGGACTGAGATCAATGACAATGCAACACCTACATGAAGGATTTGAATGTGAAAGATGGATGTGAATTTGAGTGGAATTAATCTAAATTTTGGATTTTCTATGCAATTAGATGACAAACTTGATATAGATTTAATCTAACAATGAATGATATGAAGATTGATCTAAGAATTGATATGAAAACTATGAATATGAAAAGCTATGCAAAATAATGAAAAACTATGAATGATCTCACAAGATTGCCTTGATTAGAAAAAAGATGGATTCTTCAATTTGATCAAAATTTGGGGATCAATTGTACAATGATTCGATATCTTGAGAGAGGATCC
Source organism: Chamaecyparis obtusa (assembly GCA_027943335.1). NCBI lineage: Eukaryota > Viridiplantae > Streptophyta > Pinopsida > Cupressales > Cupressaceae > Chamaecyparis > Chamaecyparis obtusa. Next base: position 12,038 of record BSBK01003278.1, read on the forward strand.
ATTGTGAAGAGTTGGGCCTTGATTTTATAGAAATCCAGGGCTTGAGGATGCATTGAGAGAAGCCATAAATCACTCTTGATGAACTTAGGTCAATTTTTGAGTTAACAAGAAATTAGAAACAAATCAACTCACAAAATCATGCAAAGTCATGTAAGAACAACTGTTTGACTCAAATCAAAAGTTTAGATCAGCTTTGAACTCAAAAATGATGTTGAGTTTCAAAAAGATAACAATTTGAATTAATTTTTTGATTTTGAGTTTAACTGGTTCTTTCAAATTTGCCCATGGATAATTATGAATTAATAAATAAATAAAGTGATTTATCCTCAACTTCATTGATTTATGGGTTAATTAATTATTAAATCAAAGTTTATTTGAAAACTATATCATAAAATATTGACAATTAGATTTTATTAATTAAATGAGAATTTAATCAATTATTCGAATGATTTTGATTTATTGTCAAAATTAAATAATATACTTTAGGAAATAAATGCAATTAAATTCAATTAAATAATTAAGTGGCAAGATGAAATCTAATTAATTAAATATTGAGAATATTCAATTAATCAACTTTAGGATAAATTGGATTTATCACCAAATAATATTTAATCAAAGATAATTAGGATAATTAAGAATATTCAAGGAATATTCCCCGATGCAGAATTAAGAATAATCAATTAAGTTTGATAAACTAATTTTTGATGTGCTTTAGGTTAGGACTTTGATGTCGATTTCGTTTGAATTGTCGATGTAGAAAGTCAATGAACATATAGCCCATTTTTGGGGTATTACACATAGGACCATCTATCTCATCTTGAATTCCTTCAAGTAGTTGTTTTATCCACACAATGTTAGAAAAATTGATTGCAACAACAACATATTCTACATCAACAGTAGATTGTGAAATACGACTTTTTCTTTTTTCTTATCCATGTCACTAATATTTCTCCTAAGAAGAAAGATCCTTTCATCCACATTACCTTCCCAATCAGCATTAGTATACACTTTTAATTCAAAATCTCCATCCTTTTTGTACCATAATCCATAGTCCTTGGTTCCTTTCGGATACGTAAAGATTCTCTTCACAATAGTTGTATGTGTTTCTTTAGGATTAGAATAGAATCTAGCCACAATCCCAACATCATGAGAAATATGTGGTCTACTATGAACACATATTGTAGCTTACTAATCATGGATCCATATAGAGTTTCATTCACCTCAGATGTAGAGTCATCTTCTTTTGACAATTTGCATCCAATAATCATTGGTTTGACAACTGGTTTTGACTCTTCCATCCCAAAAGTTTTCATGATCTCTTTGATGTATTTTTACTGTGTTATGTATATAAAATCCTTCACCTATTGAATTTTCAATCCAATAAAAAAATTGATCTCTCCAATAATTGCAATTTTAAATTCTTTTCTCATTTCATCAATAAATGATCTACACATGGACTCATTTCCTCCAAATATGATATCATCAACAAATATTTCAGCAATTATTACCTTGTCTAGATATTCACTTTTCAAGTACACATTAATGTTATCACTAGTTCTAATGAAGCCTATTCTCATTAGATATGAGTGGAGTCTTGCATACCTTGCTCGGGGGGCTTGTTTCAAATGATACAGTTCCTTGTGTAGTTTACATACTATGTATTTCTTTCTTTTGTCAATAAATCCTCGTGGTTTCTCAATGTATACTTCCTCCTCCAGTATTCCATTTAGAAATGCATACTTTATATCTATTTGATAAACTATGAAACCTTTGTGAGCAAGATATGCAAGTAGAATTCTCACAGCTTCTAATCTAGCAACAAGAGTAAATGTCTCACCATAGTCAATACCTTTTGTAATCACCTAAAATTGGACAAGATCATTTGAGTGAACAAATAAGGAAAAAATCAAAGAAATTAAATAAAACCAAGCTATTATAAAAAAAATATTGCAATCGAACCATAAATCAAATTTAATTGAAAATCAAAAGCCATAAAATTAATTAAAATCAAATAAATCATGATAAATCAATCAATTGTATAATTAATCTAATTAATTACATAGTGCATTTAAATCAAATCAAGCCATTCAAGGGGTACACATGGCTAAAGATATTAATTAAATTCAATTAATTAAATCCTACTTTCTCTCAACTACCAAATGGGAGGAAAAATCATCAACCAATAGGATTTAAGGATTGAGCTCACATGGATCAAGCTTAAATTGAATCTCAATCACTCGGAGAAAGTATCTTGTCCACTCATTTTGTCCTCTCATCCCAAGCTTTGAGGAAAAAATATTTAAATGGTCTCCAAAGGTAACACCATGGACTTAACCCTCACCTAATCATGATCAAATCAACTACACCCCCTACCCTTGCCAAAATCTATAAAAGAAAGGCATAATTTAATCAATAATCATCCAGAAATATGATAATAACATCAAACCTCTTGCAATTTATAGCTAGAAAGGAAAATTTAGGACTAATTAAGGCTTATTTCCTTTGGAATTGAAATTTTTAGTTGCTTTATCATTCATTCTCACTTTAGGACTGTCACTAAATGGTCAAGAGATCCAGAGTGCATTAGCATCCCTAAATAGAGATCTAGAGTGCTTAATTGTCAATTATTTGCTTGATTAGATTGCTATTTGTGGTAATTTAGTTGTTATTTTGAGTTATTGATGATACTAACCCTATGAAGGTACTTTTTCTAGTACACAAAATGGTGCCCACCGTGGGGCACTAGGCCTCATAAATTTTTAAATTCGGAGAAGTAGAATTTTTTTTTGTAAATCTTATTTTACTCTCTATTTTACAGGTTTTTTAGCACATTTGAGAGTTTCTCCAGCGCGTACAGTAGTTTCTCTAGTGCGTACGAGGTCTAAAACAACAACTCTACAACAAAGTTCTACGCCTTTACATGGAGTTTCAATGCTTTTAAATCCTTCTATTTTCTATCTTCTTTCTTTCAGTGCGTATACCCTAACTTTGCAACACATTTAATCCATTCTCCAGTGTGTACACATTTCTTTATGCATATTTAATTAATTAAATAACACATTTAAATTCTATTTCTGTGCATTTAAAATATTCTGTTGTACTTTTAATCATTTCTGTAGCGTGTACAAGCATTTCTATAGTGCATACAATCATTTTTGTAGTGCGTGCAAGATTTTTTATCAATTTTAAATTCTAACAGTATATAATGTTTTCTCTATATTTTTCTGATGCCTGGACATAAAAAAATTTAGAAACCAGAGGCTAGAATCCATAGTGAGGATAAACAAATCACAAAAAGGTTGAAAAAAGAGAAAACTCTTCATCTTAACAAACTTTTTTAGAGGATTCCAAGCAGAAAGGTAAAGAGTATGAAAGATATCAACATATAATTGATTTGTACAAATATAAATTTATCTTTTTAAATTGGATTTTTGTTCCTTAAGTTCATCATTTTAATCAATATAAGGAAAGGAATAAAGTTCAAATTGCTTGGATTTATTCACTTTGTTGTTTTGTGTTGGACTAACGATTTCCAAAGGGATGCAAAGGAGCTGGAACAATCACCACTAGGTGAGTCAAAATCATGGAAAATCCATTAAAAATGCCCCTAGCCTTTGCTAGCTTCGAATCAAGGTAAGCCTAAAACTTGGTCAATTTTTGCTTAAATTGTGGCTTTGTCATTTCTAAAATCTAGTAATTAAAGCAGCAAAAGGGATACATCAAGCATTTAATCAACAAAACCTTGTTTGTAGAGGAGAGTAGAAATACTTGATTCTCATTAGTTAGTGGGTTTGGAAATTGAACCTTGTTAAAAGTGTTTGGGAATCAAGAAATAGATAAGCATATGCTCTTCACCTTTTGGTGATTCGAATTCCCAAAACCTACCTCTTAATTCCAATTTTATTGCTTTCAATATGAACATGCTAGATCTTTAGTGGGCTCGCCTCCTGAGATTTGCCTTAACGAGGCCAGTGAGAGGGAAAACCCAAAAAGTGATACAATTACCTTTGCCGCAATAATCTGACCCACTATAAAACAAAATGCATTCATCCTTAATGGGGTGAATGACAAAAGGATATTAAGTCTCAAACTTCCTCTAGTAGCCCTCCAAGATTATGAAAAAATCCAACATATCAGTGGTGGGAAGCCCCTTATTCTTGGGGGATGAAACTTGATATCTCTTTTGAACAGAATCCATACTAAATCCTTGATAAATTAGCAAGACTACCTCATCAAGAGCCACTTAAAAGAAAATTTAACCTTAGGTAGATTTCTTGGAAGAATTTCTTGTGATAATTGATAAAATCATTGTGTTGTGCTTGAAGGTCTTTGATTACAAAAAGAAAACATTCATTAAGATCCAAAAATCAAGTAACAACCAAGATTCAAAACAATAGTTTATTCACAAGAATTTAAAATATGGAAAAATAAAGGGATACATCATCCAACAAATCTTGATTAAGATTATTGTTTCCTTACCTCTATGATCCTAATATTACATCCACGTCTACATATTCTTCAGACAAAAGGGTTGTCCCAAAATCTCACATTAATGATATCATTCATCAAGAAGAACATTATAAACATCATATCTTTGATAATTCAAAATTTGATCAAAAACAAAATCATGAATACCCTATATTTGATCAAGAAAATCCTAATGATAATCCAATCTTTGATGATGAACCTATTTCACAGTATCAAGAGAATCTCATCTTTGATCAAGGAAATCAAGAGGAATTAGTCCCATCTCAATAATATTCATGACATGACAACTATTTGATCAACACTTATACATATAAATATCCATGGGATATATCATTTACTCCTTTGGGAATTTCATATGAATTAGCTTTGGGAAAACTCCTTGAAAATGATCTCATCACGTTTCCTAAAATCACTTCGTGTGGTTTTACCTTTTTGAGTAACTATTGTGCATATCATAGACATAATGAACATGAAACTTCAGCTTGCATGGATTTGAAGCATAAAATCCGAAATCTTATTGATGATGACATAATTGAAATTGAAAATCTTAATGAATCATCTAATGAAGATACTTTTCTCAAGCAAGATAAAACTTATGAACACATGTCTAGTAGTGGTCCTCTTATAGCTTTCACCTAGTCCACCATTCTTTCATTTCATATAGAAGAAAAGCTATCCAATTTTCCTCCATAAAACAAAGATCCAAACAATTTTCATAATGACTATGTATACCCTCGAGGGCTACCTCCAAAAGAGATCCAAGCTAACCTACATCTTGCTACAAACTTCTTCCATACTTAAAAGGTTATAGATCCCAAGCCTTCATGTGCTAAAATTCCTATCATTCCTATTTCAAATAAACATCCATCATCCCTTCAAGAATCCCTCATATGGATCCAAACTCATAAATTGTCCTTAGAAGTGGCTCCATGTCAAGAGACTAATCAAAAGTGCAAAGAAACAAGTGTTATTAGGGATCACGATCAAGATAATATCACTCTTATCCTATAGTTGACCAAAGTCACATACTCCAAGAATCCCATGATGATCCCTTCATATCATTCCACTTCTTTCAAGAAGATATCCTTCCATCTCAAGCACCCCATATTCTTTCACTTCATATATCATATCCATCTCCTAAAAAAGATCAAGGTATTCCTTCCATCTCTAATGAGCTTATTGAAAATCAAAAGAAAATTATTCTTCATAGGCTATCAAAAGATCCTTGTCAAGATCAAAGTACCCCAAAATCCACTTTTCATAAGCCCCCATATCTATCTCAAACTTCAACTACTCCTATCAAAGTCACTCCTCTAAAAGCTATTCATAAGCCTATTGGTATAAAGATAAGTCCAAAAGATGAAAGCCTTGGCCATGCATCTCAAAATAAAGATGTTGATATCCCTCCTGCAACTCATTTACCTCTATTTGCGCATAAGCATATTCATTATACATTCTACAAATCTATCCTTGGTCCCTATATCCCAAAGTTGAAACCATATACATCCTCCAAATCTATATTGGGTCCCTATATCCCTCCATCAACCTTTCCTACCACCCCTAGCCCATAATCCACTTACCCTATATCCTATAAAGATCAACAAAGACCTACATACTTGAGAAACCAAGCACCCATCCATATGAACCATCTATATCAACCTTATTCAGCCACCAATACCAAGTCCTTTGGAAGCAAATTGAATGTACAACATAAGAATCAAAAAATCAAGAATCCACTTATGAATGAAGATCACTATGTCCTGTAATACCTCAAACATGGGCTATAAGTTCATTAACCTCCTACATCGACAAATCGAACAAAATCGACATCGAAGTCCTAACCTAAGGCACATCTGAACATCATCAAATCTAATTGATTATCTTAAATTCTGCATCAGGGAATATTCCTAGCAATATTCCTAATAATCATAATTATCTTTAATTTTATAATTATTTGGCAATAAATCACATTTATTCTAAAGTTTGATTAATTGAATATTTTCATATTTAATTAATTAGATTTAATATTTGCCACTTAATTGTGTAATTAAATTTAATTATATCTATTATTAATTGTATTATTTAATTTTGACAATAAATCTAATATCATATGAATAATTGATTAAATTCTTATTTAATTAATTAAAGCAAGTTGTCATTATTTAATAATATAGTTTTTAATAAAAGTTTGATTAAATAATTGATTAACCCATAAATCAATTATTTTATTTTTAAAAGTAGTTAAGTTGAGCATAAATCACTTTATTATTAAATTAATTCATAAATAAAACATGCATAATCATAAAAGCAGACAACTATCAATTATCAATTAAAGCTAAACTCTATTTTGAGTTAAAACTTAGCTTTTGCATATTTTTGTGGGTTAATTATCCTTTATTTAAAAATAACTCAAAAATCAACCTGAGTTATTTGAGTGATTTATGGCTTTTTTCCATGCACCTCCAAAGCCCTGGATTTCTATAAAATCAAGGCTCATCTCTTCATAACTCATCTCTCTATCTCTAAAATTTGCATCTAAGCATCTCATATTTTTGCACAATCACGTCGGAGAATTGGAATTGAAGAAATCAAAGCTCTTGCGAATTGACATCTTTGTGAGATCAATCTTATTTTTGCATTCATATTGCATATCATTGTTAGATTAGCATTGCATATCAATTTTCAATAGCATTCATAGCATATCAATTTCACCTAGCATAGATTCATATCAAGTTTTCATTCTTATTGCATAGAAAATCCAAAAAAATAGATTAATTGCATTCATATTTCATGTCTAGATCAATTGCATTCAAATCCTTCATTTAGGTGTCGTCTAGGTTACTGATCTTGATTACAATCTGAGAACATTAATCTCGCACCTATTAGAAGGCAGTAAATCGCTTGGTTAGATAGTTTTCAATTTTGCACGATTTTGATTATCACTAACCTCTAATATTTTACTGAGTGTTGTGTCTACAGATTAGGTACAATTTTCACACACACATTTTTGGCACCCACCATGGGGCAACCCACCTTTGCATGCTGGTTTTGATTTTTTTTTGGGAGCTAAAATCTCAAAGTTTCCTAGATTTAATTTTATCTCCCAAAACTCTTGGATTTTTAGTCTGAAATTATTTTTGTAGGTTGGTGACATATCAGGGAAGCTTCAATAAAAAATTCAGAATTTTCTAAAGTTTTTTGAATTTTTAATAATTTTTTTTTAATTTTTCATAAAAAATTAATTTTTGGCGTAAATAAAAATATTTTTTGGAAATTTTTACATTTTCGGAAAGCTCTTCAAATTATACTAGGGGTCTATTCTTTGTGTTTTAAATTTAGATGCAATTTAATAGCTCAAATAGTCAATTTGTAAAAACTGGTCTGTTTTGATAAAATGGGTCTCTAGGGCACAAATGAAGAGATTTTTCTAAAATTTTTGCATTTTTGGAAAGCTCTCTATTTTTTAGTAGGGGTCTCTATTTTGAATTTCTATTTTTGTGGCCAAAATCATATCAACAAAATCAGATCTTGTTGACTAGGTCAAATGCAACAAAAAAAATAAAGTTTTGTGATGGGTATGCACTTATTTTTTTACATGGTTCAATGAATGATATGAGTTGTCATTTGGGTTAATTTCTAGTTATTATTTCTGATAAAAATTGATATTTAGATCTAAGCCTAGGGTTTTCATAAGTTGAATATACCTTGCATATCTTGTTTGCTTGTTGGCTTGTTGGAGAGTTCGTAGCTTGCTTGCATAGTAAAGCTCAACAAGAATTGCTAAAAATTAGGTAAAATCTACTAAGCGCATTGCAAGGATCATGAGGTATTCTCCTTATTTTGAAAATATTTCAATTTTGACTTCAAATAAATCTCTCACGTGTCAAGCTTGTGTGCATCTTTTCATGCTTTTGATCTATTTCTACACACTTGCATAATTTGATACTAGGTTGTGATCCCTTAAGGATTCATTAAGTAGTCTTAGAATACTTGTAATTGATCTTGATTGCTATCTTGGGTTATTGGACTCACTAATCTGCCGACCCCTCATTTCTGCCCCATGGATGCAATCTCAGCGCCATAAAGGGGAGGGGTCAACAAGACAGAAGCATTAAGTGTTCCACTTGGCAACCCTTTTGTGCTTTTAGGAACTCACTTATTTTCTAAGTTGGGGACTCATTTTCAGCTTGTGTAAGGTGTTAAATGTTCCACGTTGTGGACTCATCTCATATTTTCTTTAAGTGTTAAGTATTCCTCTTTCTGCTTTTTTGGGTAGTTTTGGTAGATTTGCTTTCGGGAATATATCTGTGCTCACATAGTAATTAGGCCCTATGAACACTATTCATGATTCTTGAGAGATTGGATTCCTAGCAAAATCTTTCTTGATGATAGAATCCTTTTAGGTAGGGAGGATACTTAGTGCATTTCACATTCAACTTGGTTAGTGTGTCTTCTCTTATTGATCGATACATTCTCTCCTAGGAGAGGTTGATAGATCACGTGGGGTTGACATCACGAGTTTTGGTGAATCAAAATTGGTTAGTGTGCCTTCTCTTATTGATTGATACATTCTCTCCCCAGAAAGGTTGATAGATCACGTGGAGTTGGCATCATAGACCTTGGTGGAACAAAACTTTGTCTTAGCGTGTCAGATTAATCTGCTTTCTTTGTTTGGGTTAAAAGTGAAAAAGTGTCAAAAACCTTGGATCTGGAGCCAAGTCCCCTTGTGGTATAAATCTATGAGTCACCTTTAGAGAGGGTTAATCGTAGCAGACAATCCCTTCACAGGGCAAACTACGTTGACGGAACCTCAAGCGGTAATAGCCATTTTCACCATGGTAGTGACAGCCGCTATATAAATGTCCTTGTGGAAGAAATCTTCACGGGTATGGTTCATTGTTGGGTTGTCAGATCTCCCTAGCAACTCTTGAAGATTAAGTTCTCGGACTGTGTCAAAACTATGGTGCACCAGGATTGGAGTTCACCCCTTTGAATCATAAAAGTTGTAGAGTCAAACCATTACTAAAAACCCTAGAGAGGCCAATTTTTCACTTTCAGGTATATGTGTGTTATTGCAAAACTTTTCAGAACATACACAATTAGTACTCTCAGGGATTAACACAATTTGGTCACTTGATTGTTCATGTGCAAGGTTGCTTTTGCCCTTGTTCATTATTTTCAGACGTGCTTGGAATCACTTGCTTGTTGTTCTGCATGCTTGTTTATCTACTTGGCTATTAAAAACAATCAAATCTAGTATAACCTTCAAAATCTGGATAGTACAATTTGCAAACAATCCAAAACTGAAGACCTTAAATTTTGCAAAAATTGACGTAAAATCTTTCTGAAGCCAAAAGTCATTTCAAGAAGTCAAAAGTCATACGAGTTTTGTCAAGTGTCATTTCAGTATTACCCATCTGTCGTATGATTAAGAACCCAGTGTCATACGAGTTTTCAAACCAGCAAATTCAAGAAAGTCAAAACCTTGTTAGCAACTGTCGTACAAGTTTTGTCAACTATCGTTTCATTGCTACCCAACTATCGTACGTGTTTAGCAACTGTCGTTTCATAGACTACCTAGTGTCGTACGAGTCTGCAGAGTGTCATTTGGAAAAATTTGAGAGAGTTGTCAGAAATTGTCAAATTGCAAGATATCCAATGTTTCCAGCCTAGTTCCAGAATCTGTCAAAAATATCATTGTGTCAAGAACAAATCAGTAGCTATTGAAAATCAGTACACATGTCTCAAATAATCAGTACACATGAGGAAGAAATTTTGATCGCCGCTATGATGAAGCAGCTGCAAGCTATGCAAGTTCAGCTTGACAAACTTGAGAAAGAAAAGGAACCTCTATACTCTTTTCCATTTGATAAAGACTTGTACATGTCACCATGCCCCCGAAAAAAATTTGAGCAATATGATACCTCTTCCATGGAGAGTGACACATCTAGCTTTGGAGACTATGATGACTATGATGACAGACAATGTAATGATATCTATGACACCTCTATTCCTAAGAGTCCTCCTCATCGTTCATTTCTGCTTACTACAAATGGGCCATCACATTGGATAGATCGTGATGGTGATCCATATGATTCTGATTTTGAAAGAGACTTTGATGGCTTTTGTGAACAATACCTTGATTATGATCCATCTACTACTGCTGAGGACTATAAAATACATCGTGCTAGCTTGAAACGTCAATACTATAAGGATCTCTCCTCTAAGAACTCTCCAGCTGAAAATAAAGATTACAATCTCAAGCAAGATCATGTTAATGCTGAACCTTTGTCTGGTGATGGTTCCCTTCCATCCCCTACTTCCTCCAATACCCATACATTTCCTAAAGCTTTCGAGTCTTTCAAATCTTTCACAGAATCTTCATCTGACACAAGCCCTGATACTTTTCATGTGGTTCCCTATAGTTATCCTCCAGGGCTACCTCTTAAAGAAACTCAAGCTAACCTTCACTTGGCTGCAAAGACTTTCAATAATGATAAACCTAAAGAGCCTAAGCCTTCATATGCTATAATCCTTACTTTAGCTAGTCCTCCACCATCTCTTCCAAAGTCATCCATACAATCCCAACATGCTTCCTTGTCCTTAGAAGTGGCTCCATGTCAAGAGGACTCTAAAAATGATGAAGAAAAGAACATAAAGAAAGATCAAGATTAAGAACGCTCCATGTCATCCACTCCTTTTCACGATGTCTCTTATCCACCTCAGGGTTCTTTTGATCCTGTACCCCCTTTTTCATGCATTCCACCATGTCTTAAGTCTTCGCCTAAGCAAGATCAAGCTACTACTTACACTGTTGAGTTTATTGACAATCAAAATAACCTTACTATGCTTGCACTTTTGAAAGATGATACTTCCATTAAGGTTGGTAAAAATAGTGTTGTTACTTCCAATGTTAAGCCTATTGAAAATCAAGAGGCAAATTATGCGCTGGTGCTATCGAAAGATCCTTGTCAAGATCAAAGTCTTTCATTTTTTTGTTCTACCACTCCATGTTCACTTCCACTTTCTACTCTTCCTAAGTCTTTGCAAGCTTTGAACAATCCTATCAAAGAAGGTGCTCATATTCAAGATGTCCACGATTCTATTGAAAATTCTAATGCTCACTCTAAAGATGCTGATATCCTTGGTTTCCATATAGATGCTGATGAACTTATTGATTATCCTTTTGCGTCTTCCACTTCCATCCTTGGACCTCTTCCACCACTACAAAGATCTTCACACCTTCCTTCCATCTTGGGTCCTTATGTCCCTTCACTTTCCCCTCCTAACTATCCTAATTTGCCATCCATCTTGGGTCCTTACATACCTCCATCTCCCATCTTTCCTCAAGATCAACATAGATGCATACCCTTGAATCCTTTTCATCCACCCACCCATCTAAACCAGTCATATCCTCCCTCTTCCACAAATTCCAAGTCTTTTGGAAGTAACTTGAATGTTCAATACAAGAAAAAGAAGCAATGCAAGAATCCATCAAAAAAAGAAGATCACCATGTCTCCTCTAATCGACACGGAGGCATAAAGTCAAAAGAGATATCTAAGAAAAAAACTACAAGACAAGTATGGGTTCCAAAATCCATTATTGAAGATATTCTCTCTAGATCATCAAAAGGAAATAAAAAGCCTATGGCTATATGGATTCCAAAGTCTCTCATGAAAGAGTTCTGGTGTTGAGAAAAAAGTGAAATTGACATTCAAGCTTCCAAAGGCTTCCACTTCATCTCCCTCCAAAAATATTCTTCCATTTCATGTGCCTAAACCACAACCTCTGCTATCCATTCACCATATTCCTTCACGTATTCCTTCATTCATGATTCCTCCATTCTCTCACCACCGTTCAAGGTATGTGTTGATGTTGAACATGCCTTCCTTTCCATCTACCCTTTCACAATCCTTCCATTCATTATCCTTCTACCTTCTATCCTTTTTCCTCATTTGCCTATTCCTCCTATCTTCCAACCTCACTCGCTTTACATAAAACCTTATCCTCTATTTTTCTCTTTCATCTCCCTTTCCCTATCAGCATCTTTGAGCGTGTCATTTTGAATCCTTGGCATATCATGGTTTATCCTTTCAAGGAGCATTATCTAAAAAGCTTGCCTTCTTAAAAAATAAAAAAAAATAAAAAAAAAAATTGAAAATGTGCCTTGGTGAAAACCTGAAAATAGGCACCTTGGTAGCAAAAGTAAAGAGAAATAAATTCGTCCTATGGTGAAGACCACTTCCTTGTAGCACCTTGGATAAGTACCATGGTGAAAACCTGGCAATCAAGCATCATGCGTAGTTCTTCTACATATTTCATCCATTCCATCTTCTCTCTTTGATCTTGACAATGTTGATCTATACACAAATATTTGGCTATTTTGTGAGCTATCTTACGGTGATCTTGCTTTCATTCCTTCCATGTTTAGCCTTCATATCCATCTTCCTCCATTCATTTTCACCTATCGCTATCCTTTTCCCCTTTGGTCTTGATCTAATAAAAAAAGAAAGAAAGAGTAAAACACAGTGCTATGAAGCCTCTTGACATGTCTACTCTTTTGGACTGCATTCTTTCCTACTCTTGCATCACGCTTTTGTGACTTATCCTATGCTAGCCTTTCATTACTTGTCTAAATGCGCTTTACATGGAAATTTTTCCCTAGCTTGGGTATTCTTGAGGAGTTTTCCCTTGAGAATTTCTTCCCTTCATTATCTTTTATTCTCTTGTCTTCCATCTCTTCCACTAGCTTGCCAATCCCTCTTGTTCTCCACCTTGCTAGACATTGGGACTGCACGATATGATCTTGCTTGGGAGTTTGCAATAGAAAAATATGCTATCAAGTATACCCAGTATCAAAACCAGTATCAGAACAATTATCAGAATCATTATCAGAATCAGTATTAGAACCAGTATCAGAATAATTATCATAATCAGTATCAGAATTAGTATCAGAACTAGTATTAAAAAAATTATCAGAATCAATATCAGAACCAGTATCAGCACAAGTATCAGAAAAAGTATCTCATGATTAATCCAACTTTATGGGCCTACAGGACAAGTATCAGAACACCTACAGGGGCTACACCTTTCACTTTAGTTTATGGGTCTGAGGCAGTACTACCTATTGAGGTCGAAATCCCATCACTAAGAATCAGAATGCATGGTCTAATAACTGATGATGACTATAGAGTGTCTAGGTTGCAAGAACTTGAACTACTAGATGAGCGTAGACAAGCAGCGTATGATCATCTCAGAGTGTATCATAAAAGAATGTCTAGAGGCTACAACAAGAAAGTCAGACACAGAGAATTTCAGGTTGGTGATCTAGTGTTGAGAGAAAATCCTAAAAATCAATCACATCGAGAACGCAAGGGGAAGTTTGAACCCAATTGGCTGGGTCTCTTTGTTATCACTACTACTTTTGGCTCTGGTGCCTATCAACTCTCAATGACTGAAGGAGAACGGCTCCGAGAACCAATCAACATTCTCCATCTGAAGAAATTCTACGCCTAAGGCATTCAGTGCTTGGTAAATGTCCTGAAAAAATTTTAAAAATTAGAAAAAGTCCTAAAAAAATGAACATCTTGGTGAAAACCTAGCAATAGGCGCCTTGATGATTCACAAAAAAATTTAGAAAATATCAAAAGTACAAAAAAATTGAAAAAATGAAAAATACAAAAAAAAGAAAAAAAAAAGTGCCTTGGTGAAAACCTGGAAACAGGCGCCTTGGTAGCAAAAATAGAATCTCTACCAAGATGGTGAAAACTCGGCAAATGGGTGCCACTTGTTCAAAACACTCCATCTATCAGCACAATCTTGGTCTTTCCCAGCTTTCAGTCTTGCTTTAGTTTGTACATATCTCCTAGTTTGTTTCAACATTTCCAGTTTTCAATAAGTCAGTCTGTACACCAACCAGCTCAAGCGTCTGTATCCTATCAATGTTTAACACTTCGGGGCAATCAATGTCATATCCTATGGTCTCCCATGTATCGTAGATGGATCATATCTAGTTAGAGTCCTTTGAAGCTTCATGTGAGTTAGTCAGTCACTCTTGTCTCCAGAAAAGATTTTGCATCTACAACAATGCAATCAAACATCAAAACTCAACTGAAAATAATCTATGCTTTTTACATGCTTTTATCTCCTTGTATGCTTACTGATTCGCATTGAGATTTTTGCATATTGTGTCCCTTCGAGCTCTTCGATGATGTCCTTTATAAGATTTAGAGAGTGATGACTGGGGGCATAATCTTTTCTTTGTCTTCTGCTTGTATGTGAAAATCTAACAACTTTGGAAATTTCGGATTGAAATGGTGTTCGACTATAAGAGCCTCTATCTTGAATTGGATGGCCATGCGTACCTTGACCATTGATACCCAAACAATTCAAGGAAGTTTGATCTAACTATTGTCTTTTTGAGTAAGTTCTTTCTCCGACTGTGGAACGCGATCTTACCTAAGGAGGTGAACGATAAAGGGTCACTACGGGTAATTCACATTGGATTTAGAATGATCTCTTGACTATTTGATGTGTTTGCAATGCAAGGTGTACTCAGGTCATCACGACATTTATGTTTTGATACTTGTACAAATTGCTATATCAAAATGGACATGATATTTAGGTCATCCTGGCATTTGTGCCTTGGTGCTTATATCTGATCCAACATTCTGAAAACAAATCAATATTCATATGTCCATGGTTGTATAACCAGTGGGTGTTGTATTGATTCTTGCGCATACAAATCGATATTCATATGTCTATGGTTTCATGGCTAGTGGGCATTGTATTGATTTATCCGGTTACCTAAAAGTTCAATGATGATAACAAATCGACATATGATTAGTGACTAGGTCCTATGTCTTAGGTTGCATTTCATCTTGCATGTCTCTTTGCATTTTTCATCTTTGCATGATCTCATAATGACTAACGAACTTCAATGCTTAAATGATTCTTCAAATCGCATCTTCCAATCTAACAAGAGCTGAATCTCACACGAAGGTTCCTCCAATGAAACAACAAGTAGAATCCTTTTTCGGGATCAAAATTCAAATATGAGATCATTCATATTATTAACTACTTGCATAATCGACCTTCAATCTTCGCAGAAATCTAGTATTCAACTTAACTAATTATCTAACATCAAACTATCAAAATTTCAACTTGGTCAACCATGGTCAACTCATGGTCAAACCTAGTCAAATTTGGTCTTAGGACCTTCTAACGATGCAGAACACGTTCTCAGACGTGTATAACCACTTCTCAAATCAATTAACATGCTTCTAAACTATAACGCTAACTTTTCTTGTCAGATTTCAATTTTAATCCCGAAGGGGGCATGGTATTGCACATCATTCAAAGTCTATCAATCAAGTCTATCAATATCTTTCATCAGTAATGAAGACAAACAATCACGTCTAGTTACTGATTCATAAAAAAAAAAGACCTCATCGCTCGGGGCAAATCTATCATCACTTGGGGCATATCAGATTCATCGATCCATATCAATCTGGTATTCTCTTAATCTTGTAATCCGTATCAGTTTTTGCAACCATCAGATCATAGTGTTCTTTCCTTGGTTCTTCGGCAACTAAAGGATTCACATGTGATACCTGCTAGTTCTGCTAAGACAATCGAGTCTAGAACGGGTCACTCACTTCTTAGCAATCCTAAGGTTTGGAATCAGGTGTTTTGACACTTTTTCATAATCATCGGTTCATCGCTGCTATAGTGAACATTATCTTTGGTCATTCAGGACCTATTATCTCCATATCAATTCAATATCAATCAACTCCTATCTCAATATCTTTCAATCGGTTTCTATCTTGAGATCGGTTTATCTTTTGTATCAGTTTCATATCTTTATCAAACACAGACTATCTTTGAACCACTGCGCTTCGCACAGTAATTCAAAGAGGGGCAAAATGTAATACCCCAAAAATGGGCTATAAGTTCATTAACCTCCTACATCGACAAATCGAACAAAATTGACATCGAAGTCCTAACCTAAGGCACATCTGAACATCATCAAATCTAATTGATTATCTTAAATTCTGCATCAAGAAATATTCCTAGCAATATTCCTAATCATCATAATTATCTTTAATTTTATAATTATTTGGCAATAAATCACATTTATCCTAAAGTTTGATTAATTGAATATTTTCATATTTAATTAATTAGATTTAATATTTGCCACTTAATTGTGTAATTAAATTTAATTATATCTATTATTAATTGTATTATTTAATTTTGACAATAAATCTAATATCATATGAATAATTGATTAAATTCTTATTTAATTAATTAAAGCAAGTTGTCATTATTTAATAATATAGTTTTTAATAAAAGTTTGATTAAATAATTGATTAACCCATAAATCAATTGTTTTATTTTTAAAAGAAATTAAGTTGAGCATAAATCACTTTATTATTAAATTAATTCATAAATAAAACATGCACAATCATAAAAGCAGACAACTATCAATTATCAATTAAAGCTAAACTCTATTTTGAGTTAAAATTTAGCTTTTGCATATTTTTGTGAGTTAATTATCCTTTATTTAAAAATAACTCAAAAATCAACTTGAGTTATTTGAGTGATTTATGGCTTTTTTCCATGCACCTCCAAAGCCCTGGATTTCTATAAAATCAAGGCTCATCTCTTCATAACTCATCCCTCTATCTCTCAAATTTGCATCCAAGCATCTCATATTTTTGCACAATCACGTTGGAGAATTGGAATTGAAGAAATCAAAGCTCTTGCGAATCGACATCTTTGTGAGATCAATCTTATTTTTGCATTCATATTGCATATCATTGTTAGATTAGCATTGCATATCAATTTTCAATAGCATTCATAGCATATCAATTTCACCTAGCATAGATTCATATCAAGTTTTCATTCTTATTGCATAGAAAATCCAAAAAAATAGATTAATTGCATTCATATTTCATATCTATATCAATTGCATTCAAATCCTTCATTTAGGTGTCGTCTAGGTTACTGATCTCAATTACAATCTGAGAACATTAATCTCACACCTATTAGAAGGCAGTAAATCACTTGGTTAGATAGTTTTCAATTTTGCACGATTTTGATTATCACTAACCTCTAATGTTTTACTGAGTGTTGTGTCTACAGATCAGGTACAATTTTCACACACACATGTCCAATCTAATCAACATGTGAATGCAATAAAAAAAGAAATATCCAAGAGACTACAAAGGTCCATTAAGCAAAAAGAAAAATAAAAAAAAATGTAGATTCCCAAATCCCTCATTAAAGAAATGCATTCTAAAGCATCCATCAAGAAGAAAGAAAAATCAAAGAAAATGTGGGTTATTAAATTCCTCATTGAAGAAATGCATTCTAAAGCATTCAAAAAGAAAGAAAAATCAAACAAAGTGTGGATTCCCAAGTCACTTTTGAAGGACTTACACACAAAAGAAAAATCAAATTTGACATTCAAGATTCTAAAGGCTTCCACTCAACATTCTTCCAAACACATTCCATCTTATCCATCCATTTTGGGTCCTTATGTCCCAAGATCTGTATCCTCTCTTACATCAAAGTATCAAGATATTTCACCCATTTTTCTTCCATCATTCCACTACCCTTCAATGTGTGTTTCAATGTTGATCTTTATAATACTTCTTATCTTCCTATTCCTTATTCTTCCATTCCATTTTTCACGCCCACACATAGAGATACTTATTATCCTCATATTCATTATCATTCCATTTCCCTTATCTAATCCATTTCATAAATCTTTATCCACCCTCTACCTTATCCACCATATCACCTTTCCGTCACCTTATCAACATCTTTGAGCATACCTTTCAATAGCCTTGCCCTGTCATATCATACTTTTTCAAGGATTATCCAAAGAGCATGAGGCTTGAGTCCCTCCAAAAGTTTAAAAAAAATACAAGAAAAAAATAAAAAAATAAAAAAAGAAGAAAAAGAAAAGAAAAATAAATCCATCATATGGTGAAAACCACTTCTTGTGGCATCTTGGACAAATACCATGATGAAAACCTCAAAAACAGGTGTCATGTGTAATTTCTCTCTCTTGCATTATACACTTGGGGGCAAGTTCCGTCCATCATATCCTCTATTTTTCTACTATTTATCTCACTTGTATTCGTATTCTATCTTTCACCTTTGATCTTTACAAGGTTGAACATATCCATGAGCATTAAGTACCTTGACATGCATTATCCTATCCATTAGCCTATTCACTTGTTGCATTCATGCTACCCTATCATGATCTTTCTTATCCTAAATCTACCTTTATTATTCCTAAGAAGCCTTCCCATAATCCCAAACCATCTACTCATATCCTCCATCACCCCTTTATCATGATTGTGTGATTTTATCCACATTGATCCCTTGATCTTGATCCAAATGAAGAATAAAAGAAATGGAAAATATGTTATAGAAAGTCTCTTGATATGTCTATTCCTTCAGACCATTATCATGACACCAGGTCATTATTCCATATGCTATCCAACACCACATCATTGGCCTATATTGAGATTCATTTTTCCAAGCTTGGATAATCTTGAGGAGATGGTCCTACAGGTAAAACATTTGCTTCATCCATCATGGCCTATTCAACCATCATCCATCAGTTTACAAATCCATCTTTCATGTCCTATACCTTGCTAGACATTGGGGAAATTCAATGTGATCTTGCTTTAGAAGTAGTGATATCTAAAAATCTAAAAAAGTGAAAATGTTTCTTAGATAATCCAAAAACATCAAAAATCTCTAAAAAGATCCAAAAACATTAAAAATTTTCTAAAAATCCCAAAATAACAAATATCTCTAAAAATCTAAAAAAAATCTAAAAAATCTAAAATCTTAAATAAACTCTCAAAAGTTGCATTGCCCAACAAAGCATTGTCATGGTTGATTCAAACTAGGGGGACCAATCCAAATTCAATGAGCTTAGCAAAGCAAACATCAATTGGCTCAAATCATTGTATTAAAATCAAAAAATTGTTACACTTGAACTTATTGATCAATATCACATTTCAAACATCCAGACACTTGATCTAAACAACAACGTTTGACAAATCAAATCAAAATCTAAAAAGCTTAATCAAATCAAAATCTAAAAAGCTTAATCAAATAAAAAATCTTCAAAGAACAGATTGGTTCAAAATCTAAAAAGGCTTAAACATGACTAAGGATCAAAGTGGATGATGTTTTTGTAATATGGATCTATAAACAAAAGAAACAATGTTCAAAGTGTTACTTAATTTTTGGAATCATGTCTTTTTAGCAAATCGATGCTGTTTGACTAAATGAGTGATGATGAAGACATATAATTTTCTTGATTTTTGCTTGAGTGCTTGCCATGTTGATTCATAATAGTATGTGAATCTGTCTAATGACATGATCATCAAAGAATCATCGAGGACATTTGTATATGAAAGGGACCAATTCTTTGATTGTTTACTAAAATCCAAGGAAAGTGATATTCATATCATCATGGTTGAACTAGTGAGGGTTGTACCAATTTCATGTTCCAAAAGCTCGATGATGAAAATAAGCTTCCTAATTATGAATGGTGTAGCTAGCTACATCCATGTTAGATTAATTGCATGTTAGTTTTCATGTGGATCCTTTTTCTCAAAATACTCAAGGAAAGCAAAAGGGGGTGGAGTTATTAACGTCAAAGGACCATATCAAGATACATCAATATCTAGATAGTAGAATAAATCAAGGAAATATACATCATCAGAGGTCCATCCATATAATCAAAGTCCTGATCAACATCAACAATATCAAATGTTCATCAATAAAAAAAAAATCCTTCTCAATCCAATCATCAAAGGTACATAAATATCAGAAAGATACACCATCAAAAAGGAAATGTGTGATCCATCAAATGATTCAAGCTCCATCAAGGAAATCATCAATAATCAATCATGTTGATCAACTAGGGGAAACCTAACTCTATCAATTGTCGATATCTATACCTGCACCTACACCAACAAATGACCCTTCTCTTCTACCAATCCTTAATTTTGCATCATGAGAACATCCAATCAACTCCATATCATCAAAACATCTAATCATATCATGTATCAAATATCAATAAGTCAAATCATCCAATTGATCATTTAATGTCAATCAAGTTATCCTATCATCCATTTTCTCATCTTAAGTGCATCAAATCTCCTAAATATAGATCATGACGAAGGAAAATCAACTCGTTTTGTCTCTCTAAATCTTGAGAGCAAAATACCAACCCATCAACCTACCTATCCTTTCAGATTGAAATCAACATCAACCAAGTGATTTTGACTGACATCAAATGATATCAAAACATCATCAACTTATCCACAACATCAACAAAATTTTATTAATCAAATCTCTTCTTCTCATCAAATTCTCTCATGATCAGGGCATTTCCAAATTTTTCTATCGGGAAATAAATAAAAATTTCCCAATCTCAACCACATCATCCAAAATCATTTTGATTCATTTCCTGAGGGGGCATGCAATCACATCATCATTGATTTAATCAAAATCAGGTGCTCGATCTTTAAACATTTTTTTTTTGTATTTATCACTGGGGCATCAAATATCAGTAAATTAGATCAAATCGAACATCATATCTAGGATCCATCATCAAATTGACCATCAAAGACATCAATTAATTGAAACTTCATTAGACCTATCATCAATAACTGCATCATTCATCGAGATCAAAATTAGACATTAGTTAATTAGTGGTTCTGCATCAGGACATTCTTTGAACCAATGTGCTTCACACATCGATTCAAAGAGAGGCATTTGTAATCACCTAAAATTGGACAAGATAATTTGAGTGAAAAAATAAGGCAAAAATCAAAGCAATTAAATCAAATCGAGCTTTTATCAAAGCAAAATTGCAATTGAACCATAAATCAAATTTAATTGAAAATTAAAAAGCCATAAAATCAATTAAAATGGACAATAAATCATGATAAATGAATCAATTGTATAATTAATCTAATTAATTACATGTGCATTTAAATCAAATCAACCCATTCAAGGGGTACACATGGCTAAAGATATTAATTAAATTCAATTAATTAAATCCTATTTTTTGTCAACCACCAAATGGGAGGAAAAATCATCAACCAATAGGATTTAAGGATTGAGATCACATGGATCAAGCTTAAATTGAATCTCAATCACTCACTTGGAGAGAGCATCTTGTCCACTCATTTTGTCCTCTTGTCCCAAGATTTGAGGAAAAAATATTTAAATGGTCTCCAAAGGTGGAACCATGGACTTAACCCTCACCTAATCATGATCAAATCAACTACACCCCCTAGCCTTGCCAAAATCTATAAAAATAAGCATAATTCAATCAACAATCATCCACAACTATGAGAATAGCATCAAACCTCTTGCAATTTATAGCTAGAAAGACAAATTTAGGACTAATTAAGGCTTATTTCCTTTGGAATTGAACTTTTTAGTTGCTTTATCATTCATTCTCATTTTAGGACTGTCACTAATGGAATCTTGCTGAGAGCTTTGCATTAGCATCCCTAAATAGAGATCCATAGAGTGCTCAATTGTCAATTATTTTCTTAAATTGCTTTTGTGGTAATTTAGTTATTATTTTGAGTTATTGATGATACTAACCCTATGAAGGTACTTTTTCTAGTACACACCTTCTTCTTGTGCATATCCTTTGCATACAAGTCTAGCCTTATCTATGATCACATCTCCATTTTCATTTTGTTTATTCCTGAAAATCCACTTTGTAGCAATAACATATTTATCCTCAGGTCTCGGTACCAGTGACTAAGTATTGTTCTTTTCAATATGATCAATATCTTCTTTCATTACATTAATCCATTCTACATTTTCAAGTGCATCCTTGACTAGTCTAGGCTCAAATTTAGAAATTAGACATGTGTTATCTCTCAAATTACTTCTTGTCATGAATCTTGCATTCTTGTCTCCAATAATTTGAGTCTACGAGTGGTTCCTTCTGTTATATTTTCCTAACACATGCTCGATTCTCTAGTCTTCAACATTTTCTTCTCTCGGTGGGGGATCAACTAGTTCCTCAGTTTATTCTTGCAGCTCGGGAAAAGTACTAGAAAATCCTTCTTGTATATATACAAATCTTTGATAATCTTATGGTTCCTTTTTTTTATCTTCTTCATTTCTTTCTGCAAACTCATCAATCCTTACAATTTCACTTTCCACATTTTTGTTAGTAGTCTTATTTAGACATTTATAAGATTTTCTCTTTGTGGAGTGTCCTAGGAATATACCTTCATCTCCTTTAGAATCAAACATTCCATTCCTAGCATCTTTCATAACATAACACCTACTTCCAAAAATTTTAAAGTATCTAACATTAGGTGTATGCCCATACCAGAGTTCATAGGGAGTTTTTTTGTACCTTTCTTCAATTGTGCTTGGTTGAGGGTGTAGACAACAATACTAATGGATTCTCTCCAGAATGTTTGTGCAACTTTGTTCTCAATTAATAATGTTATTTCACAATCAACTATTGATATGTTCCTTCTTTCTGCTATGCCATTCTTTTGTGGGGTTTTCGATCTAGAGAATTGTCTTTTGATTCCATTCTCATTGTAGAAGATGATAGATTCGTCATAGATAAATTCACCTCCTTTATCTGATTTTAAACATTTCATTTTCTTGTCTATTTCTTTCTCAACTATTGCCTTTTACCATTTAAACATTTGGAATGCATCTAAATTTTCTTTTAGAAACATTATCGACATCATCATTAAGTATTCATCAACAAACAAAATGAAATACTGATCACCATAATAACTTTGTACTCTCATAGGACCACAAAGATCAGCATGAACTAATTCTAATATACCATTATATGAGTAATATTTTCCTAAAAAACTTGATTTTTTCATCTTACCGATCTGACATTCCTTGTGCATAACTTTATCAGGCTTTGTCAATCTAAGTAAACCTCTAACTCTATTCTTCTTACTTACTTTGATCACGCTATGAAAATTTACATGAAAAAGTTTTTTATGCCATAACCAAGCATCCTCACTTCTTGCAAACAAACACACATTTCCATTTTAATTCAGATAAAATAGGTTACCTATAGATTATTCACTAGTTCCAATCAAATCTCTCGCGGTATCATAGATCTTCACTTTTGTATTTTAAGATTATAGTCGGTGACTAGAGTTGTTCAGTTGCGCAACACTCAACAAGTTCTACTTTAGTCCTTGAACCCAATAAGCATTATCAAATTTAATCTTTTCATTTAGAATAATGGATCCCTTTCCTTTTACATAACATGGAGCATCATTGCCAAATCTAACAAATCCTCTATCATATTCTAAGTTCTCAAACTTGTCAATATCACCAGTCATATGATGTGAACCACTATCAATAATCCATGGGCTAATTTTACTAACTTGAGAGACAAGAGATTTTCCTCTTTGTACCTTTCTTCTTTTGAATCACCCTTCATACCAACATAAAATAATTCCTCACTTTCTTCGATATCATTAGATTCATCATTGGTTATTCCTTCCTTAACTAGATGACAAGATTTATTTCCTTTGTCCTTGTAATCTCTAAAATTTTGGTATCGATTCTCCTTCTTGTTCTTATCATTCATGTCATTGTCAGGACACCTAGATGTAATATGACCAATCTTGTTGTAATTAAAACATTTTAGAGGCAGTTTACCTTTATACTTTCATTTTTCTCTCAGTAATCTCTTTTCCAATAGTGCTTCAAGTTCTTCTTGTTATTTTTCCTTGGTTAGGATATTGTCATAGTCACTTCCACCTAAATTGTTGTGATTATCTCATTCTCTTCTTGAACTTCCAATGGTTAGAGATGACTTAAAAGTTATTTCTATCTTGGGTAAACTATTATCAAAATCACCAAGCTCACATGCAGTCAACTTACCAATCAAGGCATCAAGAGTAACAATGTTATTAGGTATAGATATTAGTTCCCGAATAACAAAGACTTGAATAGAATATTTAGGTGTAAGAGTTCTAAGAATTTTTCTTACCACATCTTCTCCATTCATTGTTCCACCAACAACTTTGATAACACTAACCACTTCCTTAATTCTGAAACTATATTGTGCAATGTTTTTGTTGGTGTAATTAAGTATTCACTAAGTACACTTTACTTAAGTTTACTTAGGATAATGCATTTGCATATTAGTTGTCTTTGAGACACCTAGGAGTTTGCATTTTATTTTAGCACATGGTTAGGAGAATTTTGACTTTACATGGTGATAGTTGTCATATCATACCTCTTTGTGTCTGAATAGGATGAAAATGTGAATGGGGTTGAATTGTATGATATGAAAGGGGGAATATAGGACCTATCCTTAATCCAAATTCCCAAAAGGAAAGATCCAAATGGATTAATCAAAAAGAGGTGATCAATGCACAAATGAATCAAATAATGAAGAATATGAATAAAAGAGGAAATCCTATAATCTACTATGGAAATAATGTATTCAAAATCTTAAATAAATAGAAGGAAAATACTAACCTCAAAATAGGGAAAATCTAGAAAATGATGATTTCTGATGTTTGTGCACAGTTTCGGGAAATTTTGTAACCTTCTCCAGACTGGAAATGCCGAGACAGAGAAAACCCATAAAACTTTTGTCCTTATGAGGTTAGGTCATCTTTGACCCAAATAGCGGGGCACAATCTTACCTTGGGGCACAATCTTACCTCCCACTGAAGGTCATCCTTGACTTAAAATAGCTCCAACAGAAATTCTATTTGTGGATCTCAAAAGTTCATTGAAAAGGGTATCTAGATTTAAACTTCAATTAATTGTCCTGTACCTATATCTGCAAGAAAAATGGTTTTTTTTAAATTTAGATGGGGGGGTTTACCTTGGTCAAACCCCATTTTGGAATCAACCTTGAAATATAATTGAAATTGCAATATGTATAAAAAGTAAATGGAACTATTCACCTTGCTTATGTTGAAGTCCTTATGGAGGATTTGAATCCTTGAAACCAAAAGTAGGGATGCTCCAAATGAATGTAGGATGTCTCAAATCAATGACATTAGATCTTTAATACCAATCTTGAATGAATCTTTGCATAGGAAGACACTTGGATGAATGTGGATGGAGAAATATTCAACAAGAGGGCTCCAAAGAGATTGAATCCTTCAATGGCTAACAATGGATCTCCTTGATGGATGCTTGAATGCTTGAATTCACTTGCTTTCACTTGAGAGCTTGATCATGAAATTTATTGAGATGAGATGTGTGAGATCATGAAGATGAGATGGAGAAAATGAGAGAGGAATGCTTCCTTTTATAATGATCTAGGGCACAAACTTCTAGAGGGGCCAACATTGGGGAATTAAATTCCAATTAGGCCTTAACCCTTTAGAAATGGACCTAGATTAAATGCAATTTAAGGGTTTACCATTCTAAAATTTGAAATAGCTAACCCAAAAATGGAAACTTTCCAAAACCCGACATCCCAAAATTTTTGGAAACTAAAATTTGGACCTGGGGCCTGGGATGAGATTGAATCTACCCTAGGTCAGGGTTGAGGTCATCCTTGACCTAGGTTAGGGTCAAGATTGTCCTTCATCCTTTAGGTCATCCTTGACCTAGAAAGTCAAAGTCTCTAATTTCTCAAAGAAAGTTGCCAGAAAGAGGTTGAAAATAGGGGGAGAGAAGTAGAACAAGGGGGAAACTACCAAATCTATGAAAAGAACTAATCAAGGTGCTTGACATGACCCCATACCACTTACTCAAAGGGCTAGAAACTCTTATCATGGAAGTGATTCTATTTTAAGATGATACATTAAGCTGCCACTTTAGCAAGAGTATGGATTCGATGCAAACTCTTGGTAAAGGAGATCAGAATGAAAAGATAATCTTATTGAAATCAAAGGGACAAAGAGATCCTTAAGCCCCCAAGAACTCAAGTCTTCATCAACTCCAAGATCACAATAAGAGAGACATCTCTAGAGAGAGAGATAGAGATAGGGTGTGATTACCTTGCCCAATAAGAACTTATATCCCATTGTGAACCACACAAGGAAATAGTGCAACTAGAAAGATGGAATTGAATTACTTAGTGAATGTGGCTACTCACTAGTCAACCCATCAAGGATTCACCCTTAGGAATATTCTATCCATAAGAGAAAAGCCAAAAACAAAAGAGATCCAGTCTTAAGGACACCTTCGACCTTAAGGGATCAAAATATTTGAAAATGGAGGGATCAAGATATCCTAAAATATAAATCCATGCTTTAAGGATTAGCCACTAATCCAAAAAGGGAGAAAAGTATCTTGAAAAATAAAATATGTGCATCAAAAAGTGCATGTGTGCAATAGATGAGCAGAGCATATGAGCCCACATTAAAGTCATTTCTAACACTTTAACAGGAGAAATGGCTTTAACAAAAACATAAACAACTCCACTAATTATGTTTCCACTACGAGATGCCCCCAGACAAAGACAAATCAAGGGAAATACCACATAAACATACATAGAACATAGAAGGGATCTTCTACCTGCCATGGGGTTAGTATGATCATAAGATAATTATGATATTATTGGAAATGGATTGACATCATTCCCCAAAGAAAGTAGAACTACAATCACAAAGGAGGAAAGATCACATAAGATATACAAAGAAGAATATTTTTGGACAATGACCAGGAGACCAAAAAGAATCAGTGCTACCAAGTTTTAGATCCAAGTAGATTACACAAGGAAAAATTTATGAACAATAGAATAGGTACAACATAACATGAAACAACATATGGAAGAATAGAGATACATATAGAGGAATTGTACAACCATTTCGATTCTTTTATCACCTTGCAACAACATAGTAACAAGGGTTGTATAAAAGAATCTAACAACATTTAGCAAACACATCACGTGAGAAGCACAATACAATAGGAAAATACACAACAAAGATACCATAAAGGACAAGCCAATCAAGTGTGCCACCTGCTCTCCCCATCTCATTCTATATCATTTAGGGAAGGTAGGTAACTCACAAGAGGGACTATATCCAACACAGTAGGAATGATAGCCAATTCTGAACAAGGATCCTCTTGAGAATCACAATGTTTGATACTAGGTGTAAGTGTTAATTGTGATGAAAGCATATTAGGTAAATCAATGTCAATGTCAATAGTCTCATATTCATCATTAACATCATTAAGAGTATATTCTTCATCTAGATGAATCAAAATAGGATCTAAGATACAAATAGAATCATCATAATCATGCATCTTAACATCATTATTAGTAACAACATCATGCATAGGCTTATCAGAAGAATTTTGAAGAGAAAAATAATGAGCTTTAGCATGAGCACAACGCTTCTTACGATGTTCATTAGCAGATTGATTACGTTTTTCTTTACTTGAAATATGTTGAGAACTAGGAGGAACAATTACAGGATCCCTCATAGGTTCTATAGGAGGATTAATAGGTTTATCAATAGTCGGACAATCAACAGTAGGAGCTTGATTAATAGATGTAGAAGCCATGGATAAAGGAGGTATAGAAGGTGTAGGAAAAAGACCATGATTAAGATCCATTAGAGGTACACTTAATTCAAGAATCTTATGATTCTTATAGGCTTGATATGAACACAAAAGATTATCAGGTCGAGAAGGACATGAATTAGGTAATGAAGGCCAAAAGGAGTCAAGAGTAGCACAATCCATGGTCCTAGAAGGTTGATATAAACTATGAATAACCGTCTTCACTTCTTCCTCATGAAAAAAATTAAGACATTTATGGATAGGTGAAGCAATAGTATCCATGACATTTAACCATGGAAAACCAAGCTTAACTTGAAACTGATTAGAAGTAGGAACAACAACAAAGGTAGTGTTCACAATTTTACCACAAAGTTCAACTGACAAGTTAATAGAACCAAATGATGGATTAAGAAAACCATTACAAGTTTGAATCCGCACATCAGATGTATGATAAGAATCACATTGCAAATTTTTCATAAAAAAATTTTCTTCAGTAATAACATTGACTAAGGATGTAGGATCAACAAGGCAAACATGAGTAGGTATCTGAGAAATCCTAGCATAAATATAAAGGAGACCAGGAGCTTTAATAGTCTTAGAATCATCAAAGGTAATCAAGAGTTCTTAAGGTCTTTTATTCTTTGGTTGTTGTCAAGGTTTACGTTGAGTCTTCAACTTAGGCTTAGTTTTTGGTTGAGATGGAGATGGAACTTGAAGTTGAAGCTGAGGTTGAGGTACAAATTGAACAACATGCTCCACTTGATTAACAATGTGATTAAGATCATCCATCTTTGAATCATACACAATGTCCATAGAAGATGGCTGAACAATGGTATTAGTATCATGCGTGGGTAAAGGATTCATATAGATTTGAAGATTTTGATTCAGAGGAGAGACAAATTTTTTCCCACTACCATCAACATTATCAATAGATAAGGCATTAGAATCAATTAAGTCTTGAACCTTATATTTTAAAGAATAACATTTCTCAGTATCATGACCATTCTAGCGATGACATTGACAAAAAGCTTTAGGATCAAAAGATTTAGTTGCAATTATAGTAGGTAAAAGAGGTCGAATAGGAGGTAAAGTAATCATATTAGCAGTTAACAACCTATTCATAATAGAATGTAAAGATTTAGAAAGAGGAGTAAACATATGATTTAATTGAAAAGCAGTGGATGCAGAAGTGGAATTATGAGATGCAACAACAACTTGATAAGCAACTGCATTCACTTGTTTGTTTATCTTGACATAGTTGTTGAATTTTTGAAATTTGTTTGGATTAGGAGCAGCATCACTTTTATCAACTGGAACAAGAGCCATTGGAGTGTTGCTCTCAAATTGACTCACTTGTAATTGATAATGATGAAGTGCTGCACAAAGTTGTTGAAAAGAATTAAATTTAGTAAGTAGAATCTTATCTCTAATATCCTTTTGCAAATTGAAATAAACATATGTTAAATATCAATATTAGGAACATGATAGGAAATGTGAGCCTGTAAATGCTTAAATCTACCAATAAATTCAGTTAATTTTTCCTTAGCACTTTGTTTACAATGCATCAAATCAGCCAAAGACACTTGCGAGCCAATGTTGTTTTGAAATTGTTGAATAAAAGCATTGGAAAGCTATGGAAATGAATCAATAGAATAAGGATGCAAGGAATGATACCATTGTAAGGCCTTGTCATGAAAAGTTCTAGCAAACAGCTTGGCTAAAATCCTATGGTCATGAGCATAATCACTGCAAAGGATTTGAAATATTTTAACATGATGAATGAGGTCTCCCTTACCATTATAATTCTCAAGATGAGGCATATCGACTTGTTGAGGAACAGGAGTATGAATGATGTCTAAGGAAAAAGGACTTCCCATGTCACATGTAGGAATGCTAAACTTGTTTTGAGTCAATGATGGAAGTTGTTGTAAGGATGACAAAGTTTGAGCCAAACTGATGATTGTTGAATCATTAGAGGAAATAGGAGTATAAACATTAGAAACACTAGGTAAAGTATATGAAGCTACAGGAATAGAAGACACAACTAGAGGAATACTTGGAACTACAGTTGGAAGAGGATTGGAATAAGTAAAATGAACATTATGATAAGAAGGTTGTGATGTAGGAAGGGACAGAGGAGGAACACTCATAGGAACAAAGGGAACCCTCACAGTCACCAAAGGAGTATAGGTAGGAATACTAGGTAAAGGAACAAAAGAAGGTTCTATACTAGTGACAGGAGTAATCAACCCTAAATCTTGAGCTTCTTGAGCTAAAGGTTTAACATTTGAATGCACAAGATGAGTAATACCACACAAGAGGTTAACACCTTGATCACTATCATGAAGGAATTTCTTAAAAGCCTCTATAGCTTGAATAGAATCTTGATTATGGTTTTCTTGAAGAAGCCAATTACCCATTTTATCAAGTTCAGTTGAAATTTTTTGGACTTGTTTAGGAGGAAATCTTAAAGCATCATCCTCATCATGAGATGAGTGAGAATTGTTTTGCTCCATAGTGGGATTGGAAGAATGAAGAATCAAATTATCATCCAGGATCCTAAGAAAAGGAGAGGAAGAGTCTAGATCAAAGGAACCCATGATTCTACGACTTTGTCTAACCAGAATGTTATAAGTAGGACTAAAGGTAGTAAAGCTCATATACCAATGCAATGCAAATGAACCAAACTAACACAAAATATTTTGATTTTATATGAGATGCAAACACATAAAAGAAATCTAATACATGCAAGATCTAACACCATAAAACACAATAGGACATCTAATTCCACAAAAGAAAAGGGGTAAGTATATTGAGTTCACCAAAATGAATAGGATGAAAATGTGAATGGGCTTTAATGGTACGATATGAAAGGGGAAATATAGGACCTATCCTCAATCCAAATTCTCAAAAGGAAAGATCCAAATGGATTAATCACAAAGATGTGATCAATGCACAAATGAATCAAATAATGGAGAATATGAATAAAGGAGGAAATCCTATAATCTACTATGGAAATAATGTATTCAAAATCTTAAATAAATAGAAGGAAAATACTAACCTCAAAATAGGGAAAATCTAGAAAATGGTGATTTCTGATGTCTATGCACAGTTTCAAGAAATTCTGCAACCTTCTCTGGACTGGAAATACCGAGACAGAGAAAACCCACAAAAATTTTGTCCTTCTAAGGTCAGGTTGTCTTTGACCTAGATAGCGGGGCAAAATCTCACCCTGGGGTACAATCTTATCCCCCACTAAATCGTCCCTAACCTAAAACAACTTTGACATAAATTCTATTCGTGAATCCCAGAAGTTCACCGAAAAGGGTATCTAGATCTGAACTTCAATTCATTGTCTTGTACCTGTATCTACAAGAAAAATGGATTTTGTTGTTTGGATGGGGGGTTTGCCTTGGTCAAACCCCAGTTTGGAATCAACTTTGAAATATAATTGAAATTGCAATATGTATAAACAAAGTAAATGGAACTATTCACCTTGCTTATGTTGAAGTCCTTATGGAGGATTCGAATCCTTGAATCCACAAGTAGGGATGCTCCAAATGAATGTAGGATGTTTGAAATAAATGGAATTAGATCTTCAACACCAATCTTTAATTTATCTTTGCATAGGAAGAGGCTTGGATGAATGTGGATGGAGAAATCTTCAACAAGAGGGCTCCAAAGAGATTGAATCCTTCAATGGATAACAATGGATCTCCTTGATGAATGCTTGAATGCTTGAGGACTTGATTTCTTGAATGATTGATTTCACTTGCTTGCACTTCATATCTTGATCATGAAATTGCTTGAGATGATATGTGTGAGATCATGAAGTTGAGATGGAGAAAATGAGAGAGGAAGGCTTCCTTTTATAGTGATCTAGGGCACAAACTTCTAGAGGGGCCAACATTGGGGAATTAAATTCCAATTAGGCCTTAAACCTTTAGAAATGGACCTAGGTTAAATGAAATTTAAGGGTTTACCATTCTGATATCCAAAAAAGCTGACCCAGAAGTGGGGAAATGAAACTTTCTGAAACCTGACATCCTGAAACTTCCAAAAATTGAAATTTGGACCCAGGGTTAGGGATGAGGTCGACTCTACCCTAGGTTAAGGTCAAGGTCATCCTTGACCTAGGCTAGGGTAGAGGTCGTCCTGGACCCTTGAGGTCATCCTTGACCCAGAAAGTCAAAGTCTCCAGTTTCTTAGAGAAAGTTGCCAGAAAGAGGCTGGAAATAGGGGGAGAGAAGTAGAATAGGGGGGAAACTACCAAATCCATGAAAAGACCTAATCAAGGTGCTTGATATGACCCCATACCACTTACTCAGAGGGATAAACACTCTTATCATGGAAGTGCTTCCATTTTAAGATGATACAGTGTGTGAGATCCACCTTTAATGCTCTTATCACATTATCATCCTCTCATTATTGCACATACTTTTATGTACAATGGAGGATGATCCACCTTTGGTGGACATGTTATTCCACCTAGTGTGATTGATAGCTTATCATCTCCTTATCATGTAGTCTTATTGCATTACCTATATATTTAGGCACTCCTAACTTTTTATTCAACTCAATTGGCTATAATCAATTATTTAGTCATTTTTCCTATCTCTCTTGTGCCATCTCTTGAGCTTCTAGATCTTGTAATTTTATTCTTTTCCTTGGAAAAATTCTTACATGGTATTAGAGTCATAGAAGATTTCATTGCATAGCCATTAGAGAGCTCGTTGCTTCAACTTTTAGAGGGCCACAATTCAGATCTAGGATCAACATTTTGTGGGAGCATTTTGGGCAAGATCAAACCTCACCATTGCATCCGAGTGGTTGTTTCCATAAATTTTGACTATACATTTTCCTACCTTTGGAAAAATTTAAATTTGAGGCAATTTTTTTTTGCAAATCAGACCCCTAAGGCTGATCTAAAAATTTGGAGCACTTTGGGCTAAATTTGACGTGGTCATTGCAATCAGAGTGACCAAAAACCTTAGTAAAGTAAAACCATGTGCCACAAAACCATGTGAACATAATACCATTGAATCCAAATTTAATATTGGGTATTGTAGCATCATAATTTGTATGTACATATAATTTTGTGCTCACCTAGGCCTCATTTTATCATTTATAGTTGTTCATGTCCAATCATGTTCAATCATGCTCGCACTGGCTTAAAATAAGACATCATCTTTGTATTATGGACCTTAAGTCCTTGATCTTGGCTATATTGGGAGGTCAAGATAGTCTGGGGAAACCTTGCCCCAAGGTAGGGTTCTTGGGGAAACCTTGACCCAAGGAATGGTCCCATGAGGTGACATTTCTTGAATAAACAAGGTCCAAATTTGAATCATCAAATGGCTAGTTTTTTGGAGCGAGGAGACTTCTTTCATATAATCATTCATTAAAATTAAAACCCCAATTCAAGGGGAAAAGTATATAAGAAACATTACGAACCCTCATTTTCATAAGGCATCCAAATCCAACTAACACTCAAGCACTTGAGGAACATTTTATCCCACCATACTTTTTAGATCTAACATTTTGGCAAGATTCAACATTAATCATACAAATAATGTATTTCTTTATTATTTCCTTTTTAGGTTTTGCCAAGTCTTGTTATTGTAACAATACTTGTGATCACATTTAAGAGCATTGAATCAATAGGGTATAAGGTTTAAATACTTCATTTTTAAATTTAACCCTTGCTACTTTATAATGCACTTTCATTTCAATTCAAGTTCTTTCAATTTTATGATTAATTTCAAGCTAGGGTTTGACCTAGGCAATGTTAGAAATAGGGAATACTGAGGGGGGTGGGTGGGGGGGTGGGAGTGGGGGTGAATCAGTATTCTACAAAATTTTACTTTTGCTAAATTATGGATATAACAAATTATCTTGATGCTTGCAAAACAAAGTAAACTAAATAACATGCATAGCAAAAAAGAAAATGAACTCATAACACATTATTTATTCTCGAGGAAACCCTGGCCAACGAAAAACCCTGGTGGGGATGATACCCACAAATGATCCACTAATCAAAATTATCCCATTAAGGATGTTGACCCTCTTAGGAGCCTGTTACATACATACAGTGTCCTAGTCCTGATTAAGGGACTCTAGGCCTTGTTAGAAGCCTGAACCCTGCTAAGAGTTGGTAGAACACATAGAATGATTATAGGATGAGCCCACTGCCCAAAAAAGTAATGTATAATGATTTCTGATTACAAAAAGGATAAGGTATATAACATTTTACTGCTTCACTCACATATACAATGTCTTCTTTCTTGTATTTCACAAATTACAACTTTGCATCACTATCTTTAGCATACATATTTCGCACTTCTTCTTTGCATTACATATGTCTTACATTTATACAAGTTAGTAAGAATAATAACTTTTACAATTGGCTTTACAAAACATAAAGCACTTTACAAAATACATATTAACACATTCTTCCCAAGGGTTAACATCTAGGATGTCATCGCTTTATATGATTAAGTTATTATTGTGATAAACAAAATAATCCCTTAACTATTTACTTATTCTGTCTGATTTCTTTATCGTGTCGGCTTCAACTCTATCTCTGTAATACTACAATAAATTCTTCTATACATGCTTTACAGACTTGCGCTCTCAAGTGAGTCTTCAATATATATCATAGTATCCATGTTCAAGTGTGCAAGCACTAAACTTACTCCTATCGACATCGCTAATAAAAACTATCTATGGTTAGACTGGGAAAATGCTGCTTACACTTAGACAATTTTACTTTGCGCTCTGTCATAACTACTCTCTATCATATGTAGTCTAAATATAGATCATATGTTTCCATAATGACAACATCTAGATATCTAACTTAGCCAAATTGCCAACAATCTCCCCCTTTGTCATTGGTGGCAACATATGAGAAATTGGCTAAGTTATACAAAACTTCAAAATTGTGGCCATAACAAAATATATCTTCACTGTCCTTATATCTCCATATATCTTATATATCATCTATACTCCCCTTAGGAATATACTTCCATATATATATCAATTTTATGCTATCACTCCCCCTTTGACAACAATGACAAAAAGGGTGCCAAAACTGTGTTCTCAAAATAAAAATGTTTACCTTGATTCAAAATTGTAGAGCCGATAGGTTTGCAACACAATCTACAAAGTTTACTTTTATGCTTTCTATCTCCTTCTCCCATGCCTTCTTAACGATTTCTAAAACACTGAGTAGTGCACATAAACCATAAGATGCGATCTCACATGCATGAAGGTTTGCAAAGTTAAATTTCTCATAAGATGTCTTGGATGAAAGACAGTCTTCTAATTGACCTTCAATGATGCTTATCTTGATTGAAATGTGCTCTCTTAGAAGAGTGAATCTTTTTAATTTATTTTCTTTTTCATCATTAAGAATTCTTATATCATCATTTAATTTATTGATTCTCTTTTCACAATCTAATATATTTGCATTAGGGTTGATTAGAAGATTTACCTCTGTTTGAATTTCTGTCTCTTTTGCTCTTATCGTCTTAGTTACTTCTGATACATGATTTTCTATTTTTGTACACTGAATATACAAAGCTTTTCCTTTGTCCAAATTCCTTCTTAAGTCCTTGATACACACATCCAGATTATTAATATCATTTATGATATTTTGACTTATATTTAGAAACATTTTAGCCTCATAGGCTTCCCGAGCCTTCATTGTAGCTATGTCTGACAAATTAGTGAATTCATTGTCAAATGCCTTCACAACTTCCTTAGCTTTTACCCATGGATCTGCCTCTATTATTTGACTGGTCACAAAACTCTACAACTTCTTAGTCACTTCCAACAATGATCCTTCAAGGCTTTTTACCTTCTTGTTTACACCAATAATTTTGTTTAGGGATGAGATCGGTTCCATTTGATCATCATCATCAACTTATTTCCCAAAATTAGCAAAAATGGATTCTATCTATGGTTTCTTTGCTCCAATCTCAGAGGTGGGACTAATTTCTACTTTATTTTGTGCTCCTTTCTGTCCTTCAATTTCTACATTTATTTGAACCTCTGCTTGTTTTTCTTCTTCTTTCCTTGTTTCCTTCCTTTCTTTCTCAACTGATCTATCCTGTTCCTCCAAAGATGAATTGTCAACAATATTCTCAAGGTTGCTAAATGGATTGACATCACTATCCAGTATAATATTTGTTCCTTCTATATTCATTGTTTCATCTTCAATGTTAATTGATGGTGGTGGGGAGGGAATTTTCTAGTGCTCAACTTCCAAAGAATGATCTGTTGCACTTGAGTGCTTACCAACACTTGTAGTCATTACTTTTATGATTACTTGTTTAGTTTCCTTATTAATTTCTTCATAATTTCCTCCCATTATCTGAATTCTTCTTCTTTTTGTTCTCAGATGAATACCAAGTTTTCTCACAAAGTTTTCTCTAATTTTGTTGTCTTCTTTAGCTTCTCTCTTCTTTCTATTTACTAATTTCTCAAACAATTCATTAGGTATCTTCCCTTGAATAATATCAAATTTCTTGTCTTCTAGGATCATGTTTCTGACAATTGCATTCTCCAAGTTTAATCTTTCTGAAAAATTGTATAGCTCATAATATTTGTTCATTTTGGAAAAGTCCCCATCATTGATGATTTGAGCATTTACCTTGTCTATCTTTGGTTTCCATTTCTTCTTCTTGACTTTAGTATCTTCATCATCTTTAATTTCTGATACTTTCCTCTGTATAGGGGTAACTATTGTTTTCTATCTTTTACCCGGTCCACTAGCCATTTCCTTTACTCTTTTACCTGGTGGAGTGGTGGAGGATCTTGCAGATTTTCTTGATTCCCGTTCCTTTTCAAATTTCTCCACTTTCACTATATTTTGAATATTTCCAGTTTGATCTGCAACTGATGATAGGGGTGGAATAGACAAAACTTCTTTTTGTCCAATTTCTCTTATTGCTGCCACTGTTTGATTTGCAATTAGGAATTCTTGTTCTGTCATTCCTATGTCCTTAAGAATTTTCTTAATGGTTCTTTTCACTCTCTTCTTTGATAACTTTTCTTCTTGTATAGACTTTGTGGAGTTGAAGTTCTCCTCATAAGTCCCAAATCTAGTGCTGTTTACATCCAAGTTTCTCTTAATCAGTCTATTCACATACTCTTCTGCTTCAACTTCTAAAATTTCATATCCAAGAGAGTCTATGAATTCTACTCTAGGTTCAATTGCTTCAATAAAGGTAAAGTCAGTGTCAACCAAAAAGCATACTTCATCTTTGTACTTCTCAACTATATTAGCCTGTGGGGTTGTTGATCTTTTCTTCATCAAGTTCTGAAATGTTTTGATTAACAAGGGTACACTCTCATTGACCTTGTCTACAGGGCATCTTAGATACACCTTCTTGATTCTATCCATGGTGGTTCTATTATCATTCCAGTCTTCTCCAATAGTGAATGGAAATCTTCTTAGCAAATGGAAAAATATATATGTAATCAAGGATGATAATCTAAACTGTGAGTTTTTAGACTTCTTAATCTTCTCAAGGTTCTCAAATAAATGAATTCTCACAATTTCACACATATCCACTTGAACTTTATCAAAACACATCCAATAGGTTGCATGAATCATACCAGCTGCCATGTCATCTTGTCTAGGGTTAGCACAAAACTTGGATGTTAAGATCTTGCATAAATATCTAACATCATCTTGTTGTATCTTACTGATTACTATTCCTCTACCATTGTAGGATGACATAGTATTATTCAATACTTTTTTCTTCACATTCTTATCATTAAATGGTATAACTCTAGATTTTGATAAACTATTTACTTCATGAATTAGGTTTTCTATTATATCAATTACTCTATCATCTAACCAAAACTTCCCATTATGAATTCTGCTCAAAATGATTTTGGTGCATTCTTCATCATCAAATTCATGTTGTAGTGAATACCTTACGATTTCATTTTCATTCAAATGTTCAAACCCTAGTTTCAATAAAATATCCAGATTGTATAGTTTCTCATATTCCTTAGTATAATCACTTTCACTGAGGGTTTCAAGTTTGCATCCCGAATAACCTTTAACATTTTCTAAATGCAAAACTCCATCTGGTACAGACGATAATGTTAGACTAGGGTCTTCTTCCAAGGGTTCTACTGGTTCCATTTTGATCTTAGGTCTAACATTATCTCTTATGTTGTGAACAAATGAAACATCCATATCTTCTACAAATTCCATAACTAACTGATAGATTTGCTTAGTAAAATACCTCAATTTTGTGATTTAGGGCTTTGTGTAGATCCGACACAAAGTTTTCTCACCAAATCTTGCAAATTGCTTCCAATCACTGCTAAAATGATCTCCTTATCACTTGTAGTCACCTTAATGATCAAACAATATCGATCATAAGCTTTTAACCTTTCATCTTACAAGATTTTGACATCACATTGAATTCTTTTGCTGCTTCTTTCCAAAAAGTTGTTCTTGCTTTCCTACAAAACTTCAAACTTCTTGCGAACTTGCATAACTTCATATTAGCTCATGCATTCTTAACCATAGCATCATTATATCACATACTACCTTACATTAATTGTGCAAGACTCAATTCATCCTATATTAACTTCTAGACTATCCTAAGTTCCTATTCTAATGCATTCTTTATGAATTAAGTACTTTGAGATGGGTTAGGAAGAGATTCACACTTACTATCAATACTTCACTTGTTTGATTACCTTCTATGCTGAATGTGTCTCCTTGATCTATGGCTTTAACAAATTTCACTTCTTTTGAATTACTACAACATCCTCTTTGACTGTTACTTGCATTCTCATTTCTTCTTATATAACTTCTAGGATTAGGGTTTCTCATGTTATTCATCCTGCAAAACCTTGCTATATGACCAAACATGTTGCATATCTGACAAATTACTCCATTATTTCCATATCTCAGTCTTGACTAACTGATTTGTGATTTGCAATTCCTGGCAATGTGTCCAACCTTGTTGCATCTATAACATACTACTCCATTTCTTCTATTCATATCTTTAGTTGGTCTCTTATTTTCATGGTTAGTATCTCTAAACATTCTACTATTATCATTAGATCTAGGCTTCTTACATTCAATAGCTCTATGTCCAAAACCATGACAATTATAACAATAACCATTAAGAGGTTTGAATTGCTTACTTGTACAATCTTTCTTCATATGACCAAAAATACTACATATAAAACATCTACCTTTAAATTCTCTCTGCAAACCTTTAGGTGATTCTTCTTGTTTAGTTGGTTCTTCTTCTTCAGGTATATCCTCAGATTTGTTAGCTTCACAAGATTTCTTTTCATCTATGTTTTCAGAAAATTTTAGATCTGGGTCCTTGCTTTCTTCACTTACCTTAGATTAGTTAAATCCAAGACCAGTTTTATCATAGAATGACTTTTGATAAGACATTTGTTCATCAATCTTGTCACTAGTGGAATATAGTCTCTCAAGATGTTGCTTAGACTGAGTTACTTCACCTTTCACAATTGTATTGTACTTTTCAAGTTCAGCATACTGCAATTTTGTTTTCTCAAGTTCAGATGTCACTTTACAAAGTTTAGATTTTAGATCTCCATTCTCAGATTTGTTTCATTCTTGCTATTTCCATCTTTAAAACTGAACTTCAAATTTTCTATCTTCAATTCATGTTTAAGGATCTCATTTTCTTTTTCCATATTTTCATCACAATCTTCAATTTGAATTGTAGATTCCTTCTTTGATTTTAGTTCTTCCAGATTATTTTTTAGCTTCTCGATGAGGTTCTTTGCATAATCATATTTTCCTTTCAGAGTATCTCTTTCTTTAGTAAGTATATCAATCTATTCAAGAGCTTCTTCAAGATTATTCTGTAGCTAATCCATATCCATAGAGATCTTACTCAAACTGCTAGGCTTTCTCTAAATGATTTTTTTCTAAGTAACTAAGCTCTAATACCAATTCTTAGAAATAAGGAACACTGAGGCAGGGGGGGGGGGGCGTGAATCAGTATTCTACAAACTTTTACTTTTGCCCAATTATGTATATAACAAATAATTTTGATGCTTGCAAAACAAAGTAAACTGAATAGCATGCATAGCAATAAATAAAATGAACTCATAACACATTATTTTCTCTTGAGGAAACCCTGGCCAAGGGAAAACCCCAGTGGGGATGATACCCATAAATGATCCACTAATAAAAATTATCCTGTTAAGGATTTTGACCCTATTAGGAGCTTGTTACATACATATAGTGTTTCAGTCCTGATTAAGGGACTCTAGGCCTTGTCAGAAGCCTCAACCTTGCTAAGAGTTGGTAGAACACATAGAATGATTACAAGATGAGCCCATTGCCCAAACAAGTAATGTACAATGATTTATGATTACAAAAAGGATAAGGTATATAACCTTTTATTTCTTTTCTCTTCTCACATATACAATGTCTTCTTGCTTATCTTTCACAAATTAAAACTTTGCATCACTATCTTTAGCATACATATATCACACTTCTTCTTCACATTACATATGTCTTACATTTATACAAGTTATTAAGGATAATAACTTTTACAGTCGACTTTACAAAACATAAAGCACTTTACAAAATACATATTAACTCATTCCACCCAAGGGTTAACATCTAGGATGTCATCCCTTTATATGATTAAGTTATTATTTTGATAAACAAAATAATCCCTTAACTATTTACTTATTCTGTCTTCTTTCTTTATCCTATCAGCTTCAACTCTGTCTTTGTAATACTGCAATAACTTCTTCCGTACATGTAGTACATACTTGTTCTCTTAGGTGAGTCTTCAATATAAATCATAATATCCATGTTCAAGTGCACAAGCACTGAACTTACTCCTATCAACATCGCCAATCAAAACTGTCTTTGGTTAGACTGGGATAATGCTGCTTACACTTAGACAATTTTTCTCTGCGCTCTATCATAACTGCTCTTTGTCATATGCCATCTACCTATAGATCATATGTTTCCATAATGACAACATCTAGATATCTAACTCAGCCAAATTTCCAACAGACAAAGCCCCATCAACCCAACAATTTACCTTCTTTTTGCGTGCAAGTGTCAGGCTATAAAGACACAAGTTTGGATTCAGACTAAGGAGATAGATCAAATCTAGAGATTAACCTTTCCTAGATCCAAAAAAGAAGAGTCTTGATTTCCCTGACCAAATGATTCTCAGATACTTTTGATAAAACTTTCAAGGAAACATCTAAGTGACATTCTAATCCCAAATCTTCCAAGTCTATATACATCTTGTGCTCCTAGGTCAAGATGGAAAACTAGTCCTTTTTATTCCAGCCCAAATTCTAACAACAGGTTCCTCTCTGCCTTTCATTTCCAAATCTACTTGCATTGTCTGCATATTTGATTTATGTAATTTTATTCATGTTGAAAACCTTCATTTTCCCATCTTTTGCCCTAGCCCTCACATCCATTCTACATAATTTTAGTATCATTTTCAACTCCCTACAAGGACTATTGAATATACTTTGTGCCCAATCTCTTGAGCTAAGTGAATCACTCTCCCTCAATAGTAAATAAAGTGAACATAGGTAGTATGCAATCATAAGCTAGTGAACCCAATTTCCCCACCTTACATTTTGGTGAACCCAATCCTTCTTACTTCTCATTTTCAGGTCTGAGTTTTCATTACAAAATTCACTTAGTTTTCTATTCCATATATGATAACATTGCTTCTAAGTTATATTTACTAAAATCATGTATTAGATAATAGATTATTTCATTTCATGTTGCTTGCATTCATTCATAGCACTCTTACTTATTGTAACATAAGGATTCCAAAGATTTTTCCTACCTGTAAATTATTTCTAAAAGATTTTATGCATGTTTCTTGTTGTTATATAATATAATTTTTAAGAAAGTTCATGAAATGTATAGATCTCATAAGAGATTTTATAGAAAATGGCAATCATAAATATGACATTGAAATAAATAAAACTTGTACCTTGTAGTGCCCACCCATAGTTTTCTTTTCATTTATTTTTCCAAACTCTTTTAGGGCACTTTTATGTGTGTGTTGATTATTTTAGTGATATTTGGATTATTAATTTGATTAATTATGAACCTTTGGATAATGTGTTATATCATGTATTTACAATTAGATGAATATGGTTATCTTCATGTCAATTTAAATGCTTATGATGATGTATATGTTATAGCTATTTCAAGATGGTAATCTATATGTTAGGATGTTATTTATATTATGGTTTTATTAACCCCATACTTGCATGTGTATGGTTGGTGTGTATGTTTATATTTCTATTTGATGTGCCTGATGTGGTTAAGGTACAAAGTCATAGTTACTTTCTTGTGAGATCCACATGGTTGGCTGATCCCCACCATTATCTGTTATATATTTATACATGTATGCACATGCTCATCTTTTATGCAAGATTTTAGGTACTAGACCTTGACTTCGCTGAATTGTTAGGATGAGTGTGCCCTATCACAAAATATCAAATGGTAAGAGAGGGGAGATAACATATAGGTCCAATCCAAACCCAAACCATTTATTGTCCTAAATTAAGGGACACATTTATGATTGAGTTTCCTATACATTCATCAAAGTGATGTGAATTCATGAATCCTTTCCCTCAATATGAATTTGGTGCTTTGGTTTAGTCAGTTATTTCTCATGTTGTATTTTTGAGTGGTTTAATATGATTTTATTTTATTATAGTTAAGTTATTCAAGGGTAAGGAAAATTTTGGCCAAAGAAGTGTGAGGTGGGTGATCTAGATTCCACTAGGTGT
This sequence comes from Chamaecyparis obtusa, assembly GCA_027943335.1. NCBI lineage: Eukaryota > Viridiplantae > Streptophyta > Pinopsida > Cupressales > Cupressaceae > Chamaecyparis > Chamaecyparis obtusa. The sequence goes on from BSBK01003278.1 coordinate 54,876, forward strand.
GCAACGCAGTGCAACACAAAGAGAATCCCCAAAGGAGATATCAAAACCCCTAGCTAAACAACCACACAAAGGAATCACAACAAGAAACTAGATCTGAAAGCAAACATATATCTTTATTCATCAACAATTGATTACATGCAATGTGTTGGGCTATAAGGCCTCCCCGGTTACAACCAAATACAAAGCAAGAAATAGTTTTGTAAGATCCCTCAAGATCCATCTCCAAGATCTAACCCTAGCTAAAGAAATCTACAACAATAGGCTACAACAATCTGGTAGGAACCCCATCAAGATCTAAACTTGTGCTCACAAGCAACCAAGCAATATTCTTATTTCCAAGCTCACAAGCTACTAACTCTGCTAATCTTCATAGATTGACCTCTGGTACTCCCAGATTGATCACCAATCTGCTACTACCTACTACTCTACCCATACCCTCCTTAAATACACTTCTTTAACCACAAGTCAGATGGAAGAAATAATTAACTCCTAAGCCCAAGTCAGCTCCCAAACAAACAAATATTAAATACAATACAAGTCGACTCTCAAATAGCTTTACAAATAATTAATTCTCCATGTCAGGCTCTAGATTGACATAGGAGAATACAACATAAGCTATCCACATTAAATACAAAAAGTCAGCCCAACAAATCTTCAATAACTTTAGCCAGTAAGATAAACCACCGAGCGTTAGTGAAAACAACTGAGCACCACAAGCATCATCAAACATGGGTTTTGCTGAGCACCAAAAGTTTTCTGAGTCCTTCAACAACCAATCTCCCTTCAATGACTGAGATCCTTGTTCACTACTAAAACTGAACAACACTACTTTGAAAAAGCCCTCTAAAGAAACTACCAAGCACTCCTCCAAGAACTCCAAAGTAGTCATCGAGCCAACCCAAGATGCTCCCGCATCAAAATCCCTAGGTAAATTAAAAAGTGTTTCCCACACTTTGATGCCAAAAGAAAGCTCTCCATCCAACTTCATCTTCACCAAAGGCTTCCACTCCAACTTTACACAAGGCTTGCCAATCCACAAAACCAAGACAATAAACAAGTCCATTAGACAAGTCCTCCTTAATCGATCTAAAACCAACCAATCAACATGTTCACTATCAATAACAAGCTGAACCTTTCGCTCATCATCAAGTATCAAGTCAACATCCCATCTCTGGAACTCATCACAAGACTCATTACTATACACACTAAATAGTGCACTTCTCTAAGTCATTACTTCCAAGGGAATCCATGAATGGGAAACCTTGAGAAAGAGACCTAGAGCTCCCTAGGTATGGAGTCACAAGGATATGTAAGATTGCTCTCAGCTAGAGTTATTAAGCCTATAACCTTGCTAGTAAATCATACAATGGGAGATTAAATAGAAAAAGGGAAAGAATGCCAATATCCTCAAGAATCAATATGAAATGCAATGCAAAGCTATGCTAAGAAATGAAGATGCAAGCTAAGATATGAAAGGAAATGAGAGTGTTACAAAACCTTGCTAATTAAGCTATGTGAGCTAATCTATAGCATAAAGGAAACTAAGCTAAGAAAGCATAAATATGAAGCTACAATGAAAGAATGAAACTATAATGCAAGAATGATCTTCAACAAGCTCCAAAGTCTCCAAGAATCCTGTAGCATAAGATTAGTATTCAAAGTTGGGATCTAAAAAATGAGGAGAGAGCTCTCCTTTTAAAGGAAGTGAAAAGCAATGGACCATGGAGATTAAGAGCCAAAAGATTTAATTAAGGGTGGAGCTTGAAAGAGGAGCAATCCATGTGCACAAATATCCTCCAATGAGAAAATAAGAGTTGATTTTTGTGTCCATATGAGACAAAAAGTGCTTTTCTTCTTTTTATAAAATAAGAATAATGCTTTATTTGTGCAACTTAGGATAAGAGGAAAAGTGGGGGCTTTTTATTTAATAAAAGGGGAGAAAATTATTTTTAATTAAATAAAGACTTAGGATAAAATGGTCAGCCCATAGAAAATATTCAAATAAATGATTGAATTAGGATTTGATCAAGGAAATTGATATAATTTGAGAATTGTCCAATGTTGATTTTTGATAACATTGATTCAGGGATTTGATAAATTGCAAGAATGGGGCCCAAAGTCTAGGTGACCATTTTAGGGTGCATACATTTGCCCCTCTTTGATTAATGTAAGATCAATTTGGGATCACATGTGGTCAAAGAATGAGATTGAAGTGTGAGATCGATGTGGGATCACAAAACAACCTAGATATGTGTTCGACGGATGGGAACATATCAGGACAAAGTTAAGCTGATTGAAAAAGACAAGGCCAAGAACCCCTGTAAATAGGTAATTGTCAAGTCTGAGATAAAGAGATATGAATATCAAGGTTTTCTGATTGATAAAGCTGAATAAAGGATTGAAAGTTTGATAGGTACTATCCCCTCGAGATAGGAACCGAAATTGGGTAGAGGAGAACAACAAATTGATAAACTTGATCAAGTCACTAGAAATCATAATCAAAGATGAAAGATGAGAGAACAACCATAAAGTAGTGAAGATATGCCCCAAAGTGAAGGGAATGAAAATGAATGAAAGACTAGAAGGCTGAAAGAGATGGGGAGGAAGAAATGAAGATGCCCCAATAAAGATTGAAGGATTAGGCCTCAAGTGGTCAGCCAACTACACAAAAGAGGGTGTAATTTTGAAATGTGATTTTGACTATCAAGATGAACTTGGATTTCAATTTTGATCCCAAAAATAGATCCAGGATGTTGAAATTAGCTAGGGGTGCAATTTTCATGCAATTCTGAGGTGTTTTGAAATTTGGTCAAAAAAGTCAAAAGGCCATATAAGAAGTGAACAGATATGCATGATGATAAGATCAACCCCTTGTGATGATAGGAAAAGGATGTGATGAAAAATACAAGGAGCAAAAGACATGGGTGAGAAGATGTGAAAGGTGAGTGCGGTTGACGAACAAGTCCACTAAAGATAAAAAAAGAGAGCTCTCTCCATATGCAAGATACAAAACTAAACTAACATGAATGCAAGCTACTATGAAAAGTGGTTTACTTGCAAGCTTACAAATGATTTTAGTCTCTAGTAATCATCATTGAGCATTATTGGTAGCATCACAAGATCATACAATGCACACTAGTATATCTATGTGGATCTGAATATGATCTATATCAGATAGAGATGTGGGAATCCCACCTAGGCATCAAAGATATATAAATCAAGATGACTAGTGTGGTGAGGTTACCTAAGTTTGATATAGCAATATTATGCTCACATTGAGACACAATGAAAGTCAAGATGGCTATAAGCATGCACTTACAAAAATAGTCAATGATAATACCTTGTAGATCCTAATGTCAAGTGGAACAAGCATAAATGCTAAGTGACAGTGAGGATCAACAAAATATACCCACAAGCAGGAAACAAAGAAAACATGTTCTTGTGCCCCCAGTCTTCTAGCTCAACATCATCAAAAATTGATTTAGGGAAAGAACATTCATCAAAGAAATCATCATAGATAGCACACAAAAGAATAAAGTCAAGAAACTCTCATCGAGTCAAGTGTTTAAGTGCATGTGTGTAGGTCATACAATCAAACTTTGAGTATCACTGCTGCAAGTGGAAAATATCACATCAGACTAGATTGTGGGTAGGACATTTGATAAGTGTTGAGAAAAACTTGATGCAAGGGTAGTGTTGACAAACACCGATTGAGAGTTGTCCTAAAGACTGATGTATCCAATAAGACCAAAGCTGACATAGTTATGCCCCCTAGACAAAGACAAGGACCAATTCCAAACCAAGGCAACAAGGTCAAGGCATGATGGAAAATGGCTAAGTGTCAAGGACGCATGCTAAGAAATAAGGGTGCTGAGCTTGCAAGTAGCGCCTGTTGCCAAGCTTTCACCACTTGACAGATTTTTTCATTTTTTTGTATTTTTGCTACCAAGGCGCCTGTTTCCAGGTTTTCACCAAGGCACTTTTTCTATTTTTTTGAGTTTTTTGAATTTTTTTGTATTTTTTTCAAGACCTTTTATGCTTTTTAGGATTTTTTCAGCATCATATATGAATTTTTTTGTGTTTTTTTTTAGGATCAATAGATACGTACAAAGGATGCCCCTAGATTACATCGTGAAGTCCCAATGTCTATCGAGAGGGAGGACAAGAGGGATTAGCAAGATGGTGGAAGGGATGGAAAATAAGATAATGAAGAAGAATGAGGGAAGAAATCCTCAAAGGAAAACTCCTCAAGAGTACCCAAGCTAGGGAAAAAATTATCATATAAAGCACATTTGGACAAGCAATGAAAGGCCAACATAGGATAAGTCACAAAAAGTGTAATGCCAAGGAAGGAAAGGATGCAGTCCAAAGGAGTAGACATGTCAAGAGACTTCATAGCATCATTTTTTACTCTTTTTCATTAGATCAAGACCAAAGGGGAAAAGGACAGTGAAAGGCTAGAATGAATAGAGGAAAATGAAGGCTAAACATGAAAGGAATGAAAGAAAGATCATCATAAGATAGCTCACAAGATAGCTGAATGTTCGCGTATAGGTCCACATTGTCAAGATCAAAGAGAGAAGATAGAATAGATGAAATATGTAGAAGAACTATGCATGATGCCTGATTGCCAGGTTTTCATCATGATACTTATCCAAGGTGCCACAAGGGAGTGGTTTTCACCATAGGATGAATTTATTTCTCTTTACTTTTGCTACCAAGGCACCTATTTCCAGGTTTCCACCAAGGCACATTTTCAATTTTTTTCATCATTTTCTTTTTATTTTTGTTTTGAATTTTTCTATTTTCTTTTGACATTTTTGGAAGAAGGCAAGCTTTTTAAATAATTCTCTTTGAAAGGGTAAACCATGATATCGTCAAATGAAATGCTCAAAGATGTTGATAGGGAAAAGGAAGATGAAAGAGAAAAAGAAGGGGATAAGGTTGTATGAAAAGGAAGGCAAGATCAAAATTAACACACACCTTGAAGGGTGGCGAGAGGATGAAGGAAAAATGTGAATGAAGGAATATGGTGAATGGATAGCAGAGGTTGTGGTTTAGGCGTACGAAATGAAAGAATGTTTTTGAAAGAATATGAAGTGGAAGCCTTTGGAAGCTTGAATGTCAACTTCATTTTTTGTTCAACTCAGACTCTTTCAAGAGAGACTTTGGAATCCATATAGCCTTAGGCTTTTCATTTCTTTTTGATGATTTAGAGAGAATATCTTCAATGCTGGATTTTGGAACCCATACTTGTCTTGTAGGTTTCTTCTTAGATATCTTTTTTAATTTTATGCCCCCATGTCGATTAGAGGAGACATGGTGATATTTTTTAGATGGATTCTTGTATTGCTTCTTTTTCTTGTATTGAACATTCAAGTTACTTCCAAAAGAATTGGGACTTGTGGAAGAAGGAGGATATGACTGGTTTAGATGGTTGTGTGGATGAAAAGGATTCAAGGGTATGCATTGATGTTGATCTTGAGGAAAAATAGGAGATGGAGGGATGTAAGGACCCAAGATGGATGATGAATTAGGAGAATTAGGAGGGGAAAGTGAAGGGACATATGGGCCCAAGATGGAAGGAAGATGTGAAGCCTTTAGTATTGGTTTTGGAGGAGGTCCAAGGATGGATGTGGAAGATGAAAAAGGATAATCAATAAGTTTATCAACATCTATATGACAACTAAGGACATCAGCATTACGATTTGCAATAGGTTCATGGACATCTTGAATAGTAGCAACTTCTTTGATAGGATTGTCTGGAGCTTCCAAAGACTTCGGAAGAGTAGAAAGTGAAAGTGAACATGGAGTGATAGAACCAAAAGATGGAAGACTTTGATCTTGACAAAGAGCTTTGTATAACATAAGTTCTTGATTTGTTTCTTGATTTTAAATAGGCTTAACATTGGAAGTAGTAGCTTGATCTTACTTAGGAGAAGATTTAGGATATGGTGGAATGAGGGAGGAAGAGCGTAAAGGATCAAAAGCACCATGAAACGTATAAGAGATATTATGAAAAGGATTAGATGACATGGAGGGTTCTTGATCTTGATATTTCTTAATGTTCTTTTCTTTATCATTTTTAGAGTCCTCTTGACATGAGGCCACTTCTAGGGACAAGGAAGCATGTTGGAATGATATGGAAGACTTTGTAAAAGATGGTGAAGGACTAGCTGAAGTAGGCATTATAGCACATGAAGGCTTAGGCTATTTATGTTTAGCATTATTGAAAGTATCTGTTGCCAAGTTAAGGTTAGCTTGAGTATCTTTAAGAGGTGACCCTTGAGGATAACTATAGGGAACCACATGAAAAGTATTAGGACCTTTGTTGGATGAAGGATTTGTGACAGATTTGGAAGACTCATAAGCTTTAGGAAATGTATGGGTATTAGAGGAAATAGAGGATGGAAGGGAACCATTACAAGAAAAAGGTTCATCATTAACATGATCTTGCTTGAGACTGTAATCTTTATTTTCAACATGAGAGTTATTAGATGAAAGATTCTTATAATATTTATGTTTATAATCAGTGCAGTGGGATTTCCCTTCCTCAAGGGAAGTAGATGTATCATCTAGGTATTGTTCACAAAAATCAGCATAGTCTCTTTCAAAATCAAAATCATATGGATCACCATCATGATCTATCCAATGTGACGACCCATTTCCAGTGAGCATGAGCACATGACTAGGAGGACTCTTAGGAATAGAGGTGTCATAGATATCACTATATTGCCCATCATCATAGTCATCATAGCCATCAAAGATGAGAGTATCACTCTTTGAGGAAGAGATATTACAAGGTTTTCCATATTGCTCATCATGGTATGTCTTGAGAGGAGTAAGACTCTTGGGAGAAGTAGAAGACTTGGATAATGAAGAATGCTTGGAAGAAGGAGGTCATGACATGATCATGTGAATGATTCGAGCAAAGGCATTTGATTCATTCATTTTTTCTTTTATCGTTGCCTTAATTTTATCACCCGTAAGATATCTAGAAGGACTTTTGGAGGAATAAAACTCTTCAAATTGAGCAATGAGTTCAAGATCATCTATTTTCAAAAGAGGTTCCATAAAAAGATAATTGAAATTAATGATTCTAAACAAGGAGGAAGCAAGCATGGAAAATGAGATGAAATAGAAGAAGATAGACTAGATAATAAGAGGACAAGAATTAAGAAGACATGAAGAATTTCCCATGGGGATGGAAGACTTAGAAAAACATGGGAGATGTAGAAGAAAGAAGACCAAGAGTCATTTTGGACAACTTGATACCATTGGCATTTATTTGAATGTTGAACAACATGTCATAGAACCTAAGATCTGACCTGGATCGACCAAGGGAGACTGGAAATGATACAAATCAGCTTAAAATTGTAGAGGCAGCAAAATGTACTAGTACGATAGTTTGCAGGATAACAATGTGATACTATATTTCTAGGTGACAGTTCACACTAAAGGCATGAGATACTTTCCAGGCAACTAGTGCGATAAAGTCAAAGCAACTAGTGCGATAGTTTTACAGGGAGGAACTATCATACGATAAATATCAGAATAGTGTGCAATGGTTTACCAATATCATATGATTCTCTGACCAGTGAGGTGAAAAATCTCAGTTTTTGGGCAATTTGATCAATGTTTCGGATTGGATTGTTGATTTGTTCGATTTCAAGCACAATATTGATAGTAACCAGACAAGTTTTACAAATAGTAAGGGATCAAAACATGCCATAGAACACTTGAAACAAGGGCAAAAGCAACCTTGCCAAGGCAAACAATTGTGATATCAAAAAGAAAGAAAACCTATGAATGCTACCGCGATGTTTGATTTTTGAGAACGTTTACATGGGTAGATCATAGTGAGAACAATTCAAGCACTTGCTATCCTAGAAAGACAATGGCTCAGTACTTAATAACTTGGCCCACACTTGATGCTCCATCGCCTCACACAAAGTGGTTGCCCACAATAAATATTGGCTTTGTCGTGGAAGTGCCAATGACACAACCAAAGGAACATAGATGGTGAGTAATCTTGGGGTGATCCTAGTTATTCCACTTGGATCAATCCTTGCACCAAGAAGCTAAGAGGCAAAATAAGGTGGCTTGTATCTAAGGTTCTTAATACAAGATTCTATTCATAGTACCCCTCTTGCTCCCCAAAGGGACTCCTTACCTTGTAGAAAGTAATGAACCTCATGGCCATAAGAGTACCTTAAGCATTCTTGCCTAACACTTTCCTCATGGTCACAATCCCACAAGTACTCACATTAAGCGAAGACAAGCACTACGTCTACCAAGGTTTTTTCTTTGATAGCCTTGAGTTTATAGTGGGTCAGAATAGCTGGCGAAAGGCCTATCCCCACTTGGGTCATTCCTCTTGATTTCTCAAGAGAAGGCCAGCTAAAGAATTCTAATCAAGATAAAAATGGATCAACATATGAGGTTCAAGGTTTTTGTTTCACCACAAGGGTGAAGAGCATACTCCCCTATCTCAAAGTCTTTCCCAAACACATCAATCAAAGGTTCAATTACCCTCTTGCTTTCAAAACCTAAGGATGGGTCAAGATTTTCTGGTTCACCATAAGGGTGAAGAGCATACTTCTCCTACCACCCTAAGATTCCTACAACAAGATCTTAAGTGCCTACTAAATGAAACAAATAGTATATGCCGCACTCAAAAGAAAGCAATTAACCAAGCACTTGATTAGTTTTTATGCATTGGGCAGCCCTACAAAAACTGTTAGTATCCCTTGTGCATTTGGAGCTTTGACATGTGTTCTTTTCAAGAAAATAGGCAAGCAATGAGAGAACCTACAAGCCCAACTTGTTAGCCCTACAAGAGTTAGCACATCAAAATCCAACTCAAATTTGCAAATAAGAATCTGTTATACCACAACAAATCAGGAAATCCAAATTGAAACACCTTGAACTTGCAAAGAAATGAGAAAAATTGCTCACTGCCAAGCCTGGGTGATAGTACAGTCACTAGAAGAATCACGTGATACTTTATAGTACTCTAGTGTGATACTTTGCTTCTGGGTGACAGTTCCCGCTACCTGGGTGCGATAGAGTACAAAGAGTAATGCGATATTATCTGGCATAGAGTATGATATTTTAACTAGTAAAATATCACACTAGTGTATAAGAAATTATCATATGATATCGGCAAACTATCACATGATAATCCTATCAGAGAAAACCATAGAGAAAAATTTGACGAAATAGCAAGCAAAAATTGATGAAAATTTCATGAAAATGCATGAAATAAAGGACAAAACTAGAATTTTCTGCCCCACGGTGGGCACAAAAAATGTACACACTAAATAGTGCACTTCTCTAAGTCATTACTTTCAAGGTAATCCATGAATGGGAAACCTTGAGAAAGTGACCTAGAGCTCCCTAGGTATGGAGTCACAAGGATATGTAAGATTGCTCTCAGCTAGAGTTATTAAGCCTATAACCTTGCTAGTAAACCACACAATGGGGGATTCAATAGAACAAGGGAAAGAATGCCAATATCCTCAAGAATCAATATGAAATGCAATGTAAAGCTATGCTAAGAAATGAAGATGCAAGCTAAGCTATGAAAGGAAATGAGAGTGTTACAAAACCTTGCTAATTAAGCTATGTGAGCTAATCTATAACATAAAGGAAACTAAGCTAAGAAAGCATAAATATGAAGCTATAATGCAAGAATGAAACTAGAATGCAAGAATGATCTTCAACAAGCTCCAAAGTCTCCAAGAAATCCTGCAACATAAGATTAATATTCAAAGTTGGGATCTAGAAAATGAGGAGAGAGCTCTCCTTTTAAAGGAAGTCAAAATCAATGGACCATTGAGATTAAGATGAAATAGATTTAATCAAGGGTGGAGCTTGAAAGAGGAGAAATCTATGTGCACAAATATCGTCCAATGAGAAAATAAGAGTTGAATTTTGTGTCCATATGAGACAAAAAGTGTTTTTTGTTCTTTTTATAAAATAAGAATAATGCTTTATTTGTGCAACTTAGAATAAGAGGAAAAGTGGGGGCTTTTTATTTAATAAAAGGGGAGAAAATTCCTTTTAATTAAATAAAGACTTAGGATAAAATGGTTATCCCATAGAAAATAGTCGAATAAATGATTGAATTAGGATTTGATCAAGGAAATTGATATAATTTGAAAATTGTCAAATGTTGATTTTTGATAACATTGATTTAGGGATTTGATAAATTGCAAGAATGGGGCCCAAAGTCTAGGTGACCATTTTAGGGTGCATACAATTATTGTCAACCAACAAATCAAGTCCACAACTAATAAATAACATCTGCACCACAACACTGAACAAAAACAATTTGGTAACACCATCATCACAAAGGTGTTCAGTAATAGATAACTCTTCACCAACAACAACCTGTTCATGCTCAACCAGATGCTCTACAATCTCCATGTTAGACACAATTGAATGAACATGAAAACCAATGTTCTCACCAGCCTTAACAAGCTCAACAACAATGTTAGAAAATATAGGTATCTCAGGAAAAACCATAAGTTGCTATACAGGTTTCATGTTAGACTCTACCATCTGACCATTAAAACCAATCTCACATACCCCTTCAATCTCCAAACTATCACAAGAAATCTTGTCAAGATGTCTTCTCTCTCGGACCAGTCTTCTAACCGACTAGACAACTTTCTTTTGAATCGGTAGACTCCAGCTCCAGTAATGTCTACAAAGCTCAACAACACTTTCTGATGCAGGAGCATCTGATTATCAACCTCATTCTCCATATAGTTTAGAAAATCTACTTCCCACCAAGAAAACCTCTTAGAAATATTTTCTTCCACAACATCACGAAGAGCAACAATCACACCAGGGTCCAATCCTCTCGGAGACATTTTCCAAATATTTTTGGAAACCCTCTACAACAAACCCTAAACTGACCACCTTGTGACAACCTCCAATCTATATGAAAGTCACATCGTAACCTACCACCTTGCATGAACAACTAGGCCATGATTTCACAAGTTCAGTAACACAGATCTGCAACTCAGATCGCACACAATCTCTTCACTTGGAGCAATCCATTCTTCTACGAAGTCAACCTTTCTCCCAACAAGATCATCTCACTTTGATACCACCTGACACAGTGCAAGGCCAAGAGAATCCCCAAAGGAGATGTCAAAGCCCTTAACTAAACAACCACACAAAGGAATCACAACAGGAAACTAGATCTAAAAGCAAACAAATATCTTTATTAATCAAAAACTAATTACATGTAATGTTATGGGTTGTAAGGCCTTCTCAGTTATGGCCAAATACAAAGCAAGACATAGTTCTACAAGATCCCTCAAGATCCTAATCCAAGATCTAACCCTAGATAGCTAGATCTGCAATAACAGGCTACAATAATCTAGTAGGAACTCCAAGAAGATCTAAACTTGTGCTCACAAGAAACCAAGCAATCTTCTTGTTTGTAAGCTTGCAAGCTACTAAATCTGCTAATCTTCATAGATCGACCTCTGTTACTCCCAGACTGATCACCAATCTACTACTGCCTACTAATCTACCCATACCCTCCTTAAATACACTTTTTCAGTCGCAGGTTGGTTGGAAGAAATAATTAAATCCTAAACCCGTATTAGCTCCCAAATAATAAATATTAAATGCAATACAAGTCGGCTCTCAAATAGCCTTACAAATAATTAATTCTCCATGTCAGCCTCTAGATCCACATAGGAGAATACAACATAAGCTACCCACATTAAATACAACAAGTAGGCCCACAAAATCTCCAAGAACTCTAGTTGGTAAGCCAAACTACCGAGTGTCAGTAAAAATAAATGAGCAACACAAGCATCATCGAGAACAGGTTTTGTCGAGCACCATAAGTTTGTCGAGTCCTTCAACAACTGAGCTCCCTTCAATGACCAAGCTCCTCGATCAATACTCAAACCAAGAAAAATTGCTTTGACTAAGCCCTCCAAAGAAACTACTGAGCACTCCTCCAAGAACTCCAAAGTAGTCACTGAGCGAACCCAAGATGCTCCTGCATCAGTGTGTGGAAAAATGGCAACTGTACGACAATGGCAATAGGACATGGCAAGGATTGACTAGGGATACTATGATTGCAACGAAGATAGATGAGATACATGAGATTGGGGTGGTATGAAAAAATGGTACTTATTGTTGCCCATTTCTTGCTAAGGGAATATGATGGCTTCAGGAAGTGGAAGTAGGAGGGACACAATGCCATTGAGATTGCCCAACCTCTCCAATTTTGATTCTTGATGGACCTGACTATGTGAATAAATAATTAAATCTAATTAAATATAGAAGTATTAATATGAGGGTATTTAATTAATGAGAATTAGTTAAATACATTATTTAATTAAAAAGACTTAATTTAAGAAGTCTAATTGTTGAAATAAAAGATTAAATTCATTATTAAATCTAAAGTTAAAAATTAAAAGCATAATTAATGAATTGATATTTGATTATCAATTTCATAATTATTAATATGTTGAAAATTAATAATTATTAATAAATAATTAAAATATAATTTAAGTTGCACATTCAATTTAATAAAATTGAATTAGGAATTTAAGTTTAAAGTTGAGTTAAGAATTGATAATTAAAAAGTGTATATTTTATTATTATAATTAATCATGCAACATAATTTGATAAAAACAAGGTTAAGAGTCGAGTACTATTTTCTGATTAGGAGTTGCATGTTGAGTTTCGTTTGGGGGGATTTTCATTATTAGGAATTCTTTTAGCCATTATTCACACACAGGTTTGGAGGAGGCTAGATTTTGGAGAGAAATTGTTGGGATTTTTTGAAGGATTATTTTCAAAGCTTAGGAGAAATTTGGAATCTTCGAGTCTTCAATTTGGCCATTTTTGTTTTAGATCTCCTTGTGAATTTTTAGGTAGGGTTTGAAGAACCCATGTTAATTTCCTTTCGAAAAGATTGTCTACATTACATTTGGAATGCTTGTTGAATGTTTGATTCTATTATTTCTTAATTTTCCATTATTTGGTTTGAATTGGTTATTAAAACTTTGTGTGGAAAATTTGAGAGAAATTCAGATCTAGAATGTTTTATGATTTAAAATTTTAGAAAATTATGCCTGTTGAAACCCTAGGTTGTTCTTAGAAAAATTCTCCATGTTTTTGTTTTAGAAAATCATATTTTGATTATTAGTTAATTTGGAATTAAGGGAGAATTTCATTTTAGATGTTTTGTGTAAACCCTGGAAAATTTGGTTGAGAAACAATATGAAGATCAATAGATTTGTTTAGTTAGGGTTGTCTGGAAAATTTTAGAAAACCATTGAAATTAAAATTTTTAAAAGGGAATTATTAAATCTATCTAATTCTTTGTATTCAATTGGAAAATGATTTTCCCTAATTATGTAAAATTAAATTATTGAATCAATTTGAGTAATTGTTTCAATTAAACAATAAAAATAGAATTTCTATGTTTAAAAAAAAAGTGTTACTCTCTATTTTGACGTTTTACAATCTCTGATAGAGAACTAAAAAAAATTAAAAAAAAATATAATTTTTTTAGTGGTAGGTAATCTAAGTGTGTACATTTCATCTTTTTGCATGATCTGATTTGTGAGCCTAGGTAGGTTAACTAAGTTTATAGGAGGGGAGTGGCTTGCAATAGGTGTCGGGGCCCACAAGTGGCTGCCAGGATAACTTATTGCAAGTGACTTAATAAAGTGATAACTAAATGACATTGAGAGTTTAAAGTGAATTGATAAGATAATATGTGCTTCACTCATATCTGAGTACTTGATTGAGGTCTTGACTAGGATGGGAGTGGGAAGATACTTGATGCCTACGTGGATTGGATATGGCATAGTTGGTAACTCATCTACATGACATGATTACTGATACCACGTAGAGTCACTAGGGTGCTAGGGTCTAGAGAGACTACCAGGATAACCTTAGAGTTGATTCATGTGATGACACTTTCATTTATGCATCTTAGGTTTCTAATACATGTTTGTTGCCTCTGGTTGAGTATGTTTTACCTTGATATCCTATTGTACTTTTTGAGTTAGAAATATGTCAAGATACCTTCCTTAGGTTGCACCATGGTTGATTGTTTGGAGTTTGATATCTGAGTGGGGTCTATTTTTGTCTTCTCAACATGATGGGAGTAGACCATTTAGGTTCCACAAGGTCGGGTGGTAGTGATTCTTTTACCGTTTGAAAATCTAACATTCTTGTACTAGTGCTGGATGATCCTTGTAGAATTTGTACCTTCTTCTTCATCATTGTTGGAGATGTATCCTATCTTCCTTATATTATGTTCTTGTATCATTGTATGAGTTGTTTTTGGAGATATCATATTGTACTTTGTGTTGATTGTGTTACATACCATGCGACATGTATAGAGGATGTCTTTCATTATGGATACCTTGTAGTATCATTTGCATCAAGATTCCATGTATATGATGTTGTACTTATTTACATTATGTAGAGACCTTGTATGATTGTTACATTAAGTAATTTATTTAATATTTACATAATCCACATCAAGGAATCCTTGAGATTTTTAATCTATGTTTGAGTTGTACTTGTATGTATGAGTTATAATTATATTGTATTGCTTTCGCATTGTTGTTGTTATTTGTAAACTCTTAAGAAAAAAATTATTTTGTAAACATAGTAGCATGTTTAGGTTAATTTCTACTGGGTTTCCTAGCAGGGCATTACATACCTCTCCTAGGCTATCTTTTGTCAATGGGGATAGAATCAATGTTCCTATCAATGATCTCCACAATATAGATAAAACATTAAAGAGTAGTAATAGATTCTCTCCTTAAAAAGATACTTTGGTGCAAGAGGGAAAAGTTAAACATGTTAATCTTAGTACACCAATCACTTTAGATTCTATTTATTCTCCTATATCTTATCTTAACCATCAAAATATTTAAGGAAATATGATGTTATGCACTTTATTTTGGATCTAGCTCCTAAGATTCATAAATAACTGATTACATGCAATGTGCCATGCCCTAAGGCCTTCCCAGCTACAAATAATTACAAAGCAAGTAACAGTCCTGCAAGATCCCTCAAGATCCAATTTAGACCCTAACCCTAGCTAGCATGATCTGTAAGAACATGCTACAATAATTTGGTAGAAACCTCCAACAAGATCTAAACTTGTTCTTGCAAGCCACCAAGCAAACTCCTTGTTCCTAAGCCTCAGCCACTAGCTCTGCTCACAATTCACAGCTTCAAATTCCTAATTGAATCTCTGCTCTTTTCTCTCACTACCCATAACAACTACCGTAGACCCTTCTTAAATACACTTCTTCAACCACCAGTTGACTAGAAGAAATAAATAACTTCTAAGCCCAAGTTGGCTCCTAAAACAAACAATTATTAAATGCAATACAAGTTAGCTCTCAAATAGCCTTACATTTAATTAATTCTCTAGGTCGGCCTCTAGATCTACCCAGGAGAATACAATATAAGATATCCACATTAAATACATCAAGTCAGCCCACCAAATCCACAAGAACTCTAGTCGGTAAGCTAAACTACCGAGCATCATAAAAAAAACAACTGAGCAAGCATATCGACCGAGCACCACAAGCATCACTGAGGACAAGTTTTGCCAAGCACCAAAAGTTTTTCCAAGTTCCTTTAGTGACCGAGTCCTTCAGTTATCGAGTCCCTTAGGTAACATTGCAACCAAACAACACTGCTTCAACCGAGCCCCTCAGTCAACACTGTAACGAGCAACATAGGAACAAAACACTCCAACATGTAGGATTTCTAACTACCCTATGATGCTCCTATATCAATTAATGTTACAAGTAATTAAAATGACTAAAATGCAAAAAGTGATGAAGAGGTTAGACATTTATGTCAAATCCAAGAAGGATGATTCTTTAAAACAAGTCATATCCACTATTGCTAGCGCTTATGATACAATCAGACATAAAAGTTTTTCTAAAGATAGGAATGTGGCACACCAAGCAATACCAATAGATTTTGTAAAAAAAAAAACTTCTAATAAAATAAAGATGAGTAACACAAGTGACTATATTAATATTCATCGTAAAACCTTGGTGGGAGCTATAAAGAGAAGAGTTAACTTTGAAAGTGATCCGACAAACAATTTGTGGACTTATACTGGCAGAATCCCAATGTTTGATATGAAACTTACTAGTGAATTCAAAACTTTGATTGAAAATTTTTGGCACGATAATACAAGAGTATCACCTAATGCTAGAGATACTCTTAAATTAAGAATTGACTCAAAATTTTTTGATCCACATCCAAAACACCTTTTGGACATGACTAAAACTAAATTGTACAAAATAAAAATGGATGGTAAGGTGTTGACTATTATCATTAGGAAAAGATTTCTTAAAAAGTGTAAACCTTGGTATGTAAGGGTTAATAAGGAAAGGGTCACATGTTGTTACAAAAATCATGTTCAATTTCATTAACATTATGATGTATTTCAATGTATACATGCTACCATGCTTACTAATGAAATGTTGCAGGAATGTGGTATAAATATACCACCTCAAATTATAAAGGAGTTCATATTAGGTTTGTTCTGTAACCTACCTAACATGAGAATTTTTTTTAATTTTCTTGATGCATGTGTTTCTGGTATATGTGATATATGTGGCAATCTTGGATTGTTAGATGAATGTTTGCATGAAAATCCTTCAACTAATTTTGGACAACAATTACTTGATGTAAAAATATTTAAAACTATTGAATATCCACTGAAGGATGAAAAGGTTGGAAGACAGTTTGATTTAATTACTAAAAATGTTAGTGATCATGCGTTTATGAATGAATTTAAGAGTAATATCATACCTAAATATGTGAAACACTCAAAATTCTAGATGGCTTGATGGATAGTTTTGCATATAAATGAATATATTTCTAGTTGGTAGTATACTTTTAGTCATTGACTTTACAAAGAACTACACGCTTGCACCACAAGATGAGGTCCAAGAACAATATTAGAATTAAGTGCAAGTAGCAATTTTTATTTATATTGTCTATAGGAATACAACTGATAGTACATAAGAGGATTGAAAATTTTTGAGAGTACCATTTCTATATGAGTGATCTAATGAACTATACTCATCAGAGTTTGTCTAATATTGCTTCAAGACCTTTTATAAGAATTTAAGGGAGAGATAAATTCAAATGACACAACATCTAATATGGTTAGATAATTGTAGAGGGCAATTCAAGAATGCTAGAATGTTTTATTGGTTGAGTATGATACATAAGAAAACTAATATCCAACATATATGGATTTTTTTTGAGGCTGGACTCGGGAAAGGAGAACATGATGGTGTCAGTGCATGTGCTAAGAGGTCCCTTTATAGAGAGTAACTTAATTGAAGAAAAATCCAAATTTAAAAATGCACGTGCAATTGTGGAATGGTGTAGTACAACTTTATCTACGGGATCAAGTTAGAACTCTACAATCATACATTTCTTCTATCTGGTTAAAGAGAAGAATATCCTTTCAAGATATGACTGTGATACAATCAGTGGGTTAGATAAATGAAATTCATTTAGGAGTTCTTATTCTAACACTTAAAAAATAATATCGACTATGGAGCTTGCATGCTTTTGTTAATTTTTTCATTGTAGGTGAATGGAAAGAATACGAGAAAATAGAATAGGTTGAAGAATGGAAACATAAATCCTTAATACCTAGTGAGACACAAGTTTAAGATGATACAATAAATGAAGACTCAGATCACGTATTTGCATCAAAATATTATGATCATGTTTTAGACCACATACAACCTGGTAATTTTTAATTTATTTTTTATAAAACTTTAAATTATACCATTTATGTATGCCATATAATTTATGACTGTATTTGAACTAAAAATTCTAACTAGTTTTATTTGTACATGTACTTAATTTTGTTTTGTAGGACACGTGTATGTTGTTGTTTCACATGAGGATAATAATGAGAAAAGTGAGTATTGGATGGCTAGATGTGTGGAACCTAATAAAAAATTGATATGTCATCAAGTATATGATGATGGCCTTTAGTATCCAATTAGCTTTGTTGTTATAGTTGGTACATGGCTACGCAAATACCTAATAAGAAGGAATGGTTTACTAGCTTTTGCAGACTATCAATTAGAAAAGAAGATTATACACTATTCTCATTTGGTGGTGGGGAAAAAATATCAAATTAGAAATATACAAAGGGAATCCTGCCAATAAAATATTATGGACACTTTCAATGGAAGAGCACGAGGCAATTATAGACAAATTGCAAAAGAGAGAGGATGCAGATGGTACATTAGGTTGAATCAAATTTATACACATGTAAGTTTTTGTTAATTGTGTTCTTTTTATAATTAGTTCTATATGTATAGACATGTCTTCTTTGTTATTAGATATGTAACTAATTAATTTGGTGTTTAGGTGTCAAGTACAACTTGACAACATGGATGACACTCAAACTTTGGCTAATTAAAGTTACAATTTACTCGGTGAGTGCAATTATTTTATTTAAGTTTTTTTTTCCTAGAATTTGATTTGATTTTGATAAATTTTATTCTTAGTCTCTTTAACATATATATTGTTATTATACACATAGGTAAAATTTAATTTTGGTAAATTCTGCTTGATGACATGGATGACATCTACAACTTGTGTATTTTACAACTCTTTTCTAATCAAAGTTGTAATACTAGGTGAGTGCAGATTCTTTTATTTAAGTTTTTGGATAAATTTATAATTTATTTTTCTATTTTTACTAACATGTCATGAACATTCAGTTTTATGATGCAGGACCCCTAGAAGAACATACACACATGCACTATTTATGAAACAACATACAAGTGTATTAGTCCAATTTTGGTTTCATAAACAATATGAGTTCACTTTTATTCATCCAATTTTGTTTTATATATAAGTTCAATTCACAGTTGTATTCCTCTAATTTTTTTAAAAATAAAATATGTATAGTGTTCCTATGTTCATTAATTGATGATCTGATAGTTATTGATATCCTATGCTATTTTTCCTATGTTTATTAATTTATTTTTTCATGTCAATTAAATATATAATTGATGTCGTAGTCTAATCTAGTTCACATAAAATTATATATAGATTCAAATCACCATTTTAAAAAACCATGAAACAAGATAAAAGGTCCATGGATCACATAGATAACATAACAAGTCCTAGAATAATGCATCATAAATGTATGATAACAAGTCCATGCTATAAGTCCATCATATCAACTCATGATATATAATCACATAACAAGTTCTAGTCTAATAACACAAGTCCAAATAACATGATAACAAGTCCTAAAAACATAACAAGTGTCTTGATACAAAGTCAATCATATAATAACATAACAAGTTCTAACATGTGTATATAAGTATATAAACATGTGACAAAAACTCATGATATAACATGTGACATAAATAATCTAAGAGCTCTCATTAGTTGATCTGCAGTCCTCTTCACTCCACATGAAGATGACGATGATGCATCATCCTACTGGATCTTCTCATGAGATGCACCATCATGTGTGTCTACAATATCAGTGCCTCTTCCCTCCTAAATACAATATTAAAAGATAACATGAGAAGACTATGTGTGTTTAATTCAAATGACTTGCATAATTCACTAACAAAGAAATTAAATAATGAACATTCAAAATTTTACCATGTAATCATGCTTAATAATGCCCTTAGTGGGATGAGGAGGTGCACTCTCATGAATAACAAAAGTGGTTGCATTCGAGTTCTGTACAAATAAAAATTATAAAATTTCAAGATAATCCCTATAAAAAATAGGTACACAATAGACATTGTAAAATTAAAGTTTTAATCATGACCTCAAAGGATGATGTTGATGGCTACATTTGGCTCAATCTCATATCCATACAAAGACTTGTAGTGGTGTCAACCTGAAGAACATATATAAAGCATGAATCAAACTTGTACAACCATAAATTATAAAGTATATAAAGAATACACATTTATGAAAGAACAACATACATATGGTGTTTGTCACATAGCTAAAGTCACTTGATAGGTCCGGACATAGATGTGATGCATCATCAGACAATCCAAAATCCTACAATTGTAAAAAACATGCATGAATTAGAGTTATATGTAAATTAGTAAGCATATAAACACTTAAAATTAATGAATGAAAAACATACTAGGCGTATATGAGGCTGAGCCTCAGTGACCGATGGGCCAGGGTGTGAAGAACTACCAACCTCAGTATCACATGAAACACCCTACAAAATTACAAAATATATCAAATACATTTTTAAATTGAAGTTTTAATAGTATATATATTTTAAATATACTTTAATGTATCTAGATCAAAGTGCATACCGTGAAAGGGGCACCAACATCTCAAGGTGTCATGGTAAGATGATGACGGTCCCTGGAAGGCATAGTGTCATGTCCCTCCTCTTTTCAACAAAAAATCCATATGTTATGGTTCATATATATATATATATATATGGAATTTAATATTGCACTATAAATTATATAAATAAATTTACCTCTACATGATGATGATCATCCACACACAGAATATCAACACATGATGAGATGTCATCAACATTTCCACCATCTACATCATCATCATATCCACCATGGCCAACATTAGCACTAGCAAGATCACTTTGGGGACCCCTAAAAATATCCCCACAACTTGTGCAAATATGTGTTGTGCTAGGAACAACCCTCACCTGGATAAACTAATCTAACAAATTGCCCAAAAGGGCAGTCAATGAAACAAGAGAAGAGTTCACTGCTCGATGATAGATAGGTGTAGGAACAAATGGAGTAGGAAGAGAAATAATGGGAGCATTACGTACATGATTTCTAATTTTAACACTTAATTTGGCCCCTGGCCCGTCCTGTGGTATACCTCTTGTGACCCCTTGGAATCGTCTTATCATGTCAAAGTAATTGAGTTTTTACCCAATTCAAATTCAGCCCATAATTGTTTAGGAAGTACATGTGGACCTCATGATTAGCCTGCAGTGGATGGCTAAATACCATACACCGCCGATCCCAAAAATTCTCAGATACTTGTGGGTGTTGACAATTTCTAATAGATATGCATGGTTTCTTCTCATTTATTGTCTCACCTATTTTAGGGTTCACAAAATAAAGTTTCAAATGATCTTTTGTAATTTTTAAGTCACAAACCTCTTTATAGGAGAGGTCATGAGCATAATATACATGCATGGAATCGCTTTATGTGTGAAATCTATACAGCTTGATCTCTAATGTCTATACATAATCCATAATGCCTTGTATGGTATCTGCAAGACGTAGTAGCTATGGAGGCGGATGAGGATCATGTGTAATGGTACTAATGTATTGTATAATGGAAGCAACATTTCTCCTCATATTTTCTCTCAACTCCTTCAGAGTAGGTGGAGGTTGTGTGTGTGAATTTTGTACCTAGTTGTAGACACAACACTTTAGTAAAACATTAGAGGTTAGTTAAAATCAAAATCATGCAGTGAAATGGAAACTAATCTAACCAGGTGATTTACTTCCTTCTAGTAGATGCGAGTATGTATTCTTAGATTGGACCGAGATCAACAACCTTGACGACACCTAAAGGAAGGATTTGAATGCAAACTCTAGATATGAAATGAATGCAAATTAATCTATATTTTTGGTTTTTCTGTGCAATAAGATGAAAGAAACTAATATGAATCTATTCTAGATGAAAAAATGATATCCAAATTAAGCTACAATCAATTGCAAATAAGATTGATTTCACAAAAGTTGTTGATTTGCAAAGAAGCTTCAATTCTTCAGATGTCCATTCACTAGCGTGATTGTGCAAATTGGTGGATTGATTTTGGCAAAGTAAGTATGCAAACTTGTGAGATGATTTGTGAAGAGCTGAAGCCTTGATTTTATAGAAATCTAGGGCTTTGGAGGTGCATGGAAAAAGCCATAAATCACTCAGGTTGATTTTTGAGTCAACAAGGAATTAAAGATAGTTAACTCACAAAAAATCATGCAAAAATAACTTTTTGATTTAAATCAGAAGTTGAGATCAGCTTTTAACTCAAAAGAGAGTTGAGTTTATTTTTAACACAACTTGAATTGATTTTCTGATTTAGAGTTTAACTGCTTTTTGGATGTGCATAATTAATCATGAATTAAATAAATAAATAAAGTGATTTATCTTCAACTTAACTAATTTTTAAAAATAAAACAATTAATTTATGGGTTAATCAATTATTAAATCAAACTTTTATTCAAAAAAACTATATTATTAAATTTGACTAGTGACATTAATTAATTAAATAAGAATTTAATCAATTAGTCATAAGATATTTGATTTATTGTCAAAATTTAAATAATACAATTTAGGAATAAATATAATTAAATCCAATTAAATAATTAAGTGGCAGAATTAAATCTAATTAATTAAATATTTAAAACATTCAATTAATCAAACTTTAGGATAAATAGGATTTATCGCCAAATAATCATTAAATTAGGATAAATAGGAATAAGGAATATTCCCCGATGCAGATTTTAGGATAATCAATTATGATTCGATATGCCTTAGGTTAGGACTTTGATGTCGATTTTGTTCGATGTGTTGATATAGGAGGTTAATGAACCTATAGCCCATTTTTGGGGTATTACATTTTGCCCCTCTTTGAATTGCTGTGCGAAGTGCAGTAATTCAAGGATAGTCTGTGTATGATGTTGAAATTGATGTTTGAAATTGAAATTGATATGAAACATAAACTAATTGAAGTTTGATATGAAGATAATAGGTCCTGAATGACCAAAGGTAATGTTAACTATAACAACAATGAACCGATGATTGCGAAAAAGTGTCAAAATGCCTAATTCTAAACCTTATGATTGCAAAGAAGTGAGTGACCGATTCCAGACCTAATTGTCGATAAGAATCACATTGGTATCACATCTGAACCCTTTAGTTATGAAGAACCAAGGAAATAACACTAATGAACCGATGGTTACGAAAAACTAATATAGTTTACAAGATTAAGAGAATAGCAGATTGATATGGATCTTGATGAATCTGATATGCCCCGAGCGATGATTGATTTGCCCCAAGCGATGAGGTCTTTTTGAGTAATCAGCAACTAGACGTGGTTGTTGTCTTTATTACTGAGGAAAGATATGGTTTCAAATTTAGATTATATACTTTGAATGATATGCAATACCATGCCCCCTTCGGGATAAAAATTGAAATCTGACAAGAAAAAGTCAGCGTTGAATAGTTTAGAAGCATGTTAATTAATTTGAGAAGTGGTTATTCACATTCGAGAACGCGTTCTACATTGCTTAGAGGTCTCGTAGACCAAGTTTGACTAGGTTAAACCATGAGTTCACCATATTTGACCAAGTTGAAATTTTGATAGTTTGATGGAAGATAATTAGTTAAGTCGAATACTGGATTTCTGTGATGATTGAAGGTTGATTATGCAAGCAATAGACCATCCTGGGTCCAAAAATTTTAAATCACAACTTTGACATAGTAAATGATCTCAGATTTTGATTTTGATCTCGAAAATGGATTTAGAACGTTGAAATTAGCTAGGGGTGCAATTTTCGTGAAAAACAGAGCACTTTTGAAAATTAGGTCAAAAGCTATATAAAGGCTAGAAGGGTCATTTTCAATTCATTTCAACCCTTTGACTTTAAAAATTTTATGGAGCCCTCTAAGCAAAAATGGTAGAGAAAGTGGCAGAACCAAAGGTACCTATGAGTTCACATCGATTTGAGCATAGCCGGAGACACCAGAGACCTCGACAGTATGGACATCTGGTAGGTGGACCTTTGTGCTTTGCTAAAAATTCAATTTTTCCATGTTTTACAACATTTTTAGGATTTTTTGTACGTTTTTCAATTTTGAATTTTTGCATGCATGGAAACTCGTATGACTCTCCAGCGAGACTCATATGACTTTCGAACTGTAGATAGATTCTCGTTTCATAAGCCCCCAAGACTCGTATTAGAGGGACCCAAGAGTCATATGAAGTTTCATTGGGTCCCTCATAACTTGTACGATGAGGGATACACTGTCATGTCACTATGCTTTGTTGTATGAGATGATGTAGAAACTCGTACGACTTTTCCTGCGAGTCTGAAATGTCGTATGGAAAATAGTGAGCCTAAAACTTAGTATTAGGCCAAATTTTTGAATTTTTTTATTCTGTAGCCTGATTTCTGACCTTTTAACCTACCTTCTAAAATACTAAACTACTTAATTCTTGCCCTTGTAACCTATTCGGTGACCAAATTACTGATAGGATTCCCTGTTTCTACGCTATGTAGGTCATATATCCAGATGTTCATGTACGGATTTCACATCCAGCCACTCAGAGACTGTGTGTGTCACTGCCAAACCCTATAAGGGTACATCTTGCATCTTGTGGATTTGAGTACCTTATACATTTACCCAAGATTAGGGTAAATCATGGACTTTTGTCTACTTCTTTAGATTGAGAGATTTCACTCGGAGACCTAGACATTCCACCTACCGACTAGGGAGATCACTGTTACCCATGAGGATGTGTATCGTATACTGTGCATTCCTTTTCATGTAGGTTGGTAGCCAGAGTATGTGAGTTTGGGGAACTCAGGTCTTTTAGCTTTTAGACGTCTCTTCAGAGATGATACTCAGATGATCACCTCCATTTCTTGGGAGACCTTAGTGCAATGATATGGATAGACACACCATTGGAGTGTATCGTTGCCAGGATGATCGGAGGGATTATCATGTCGAACCATCAGTAGAAGGGTCTTTTGATGGGCTAGGCCCCTATGGTAGCACATTTGATGGTGACTCCCTCTGAGTTAGCTTGGGGTCAGTGTCTTTTGGCCCATATGTTCTCTAAGATGCATGAGGTAGTGTACCAGGAGAGCAAGTCCTTTGTAGCTGGAGCTTTGGTTCTACAGATCTGGGCATGGGAGCATATCTCAGTGTTGAGACCGGTATGTACTTCATAGAGGCAGCCACAAGAGCCTGTCATTTATATATATGTCAGATATGTCATATAGGGACGGATGGGTCACGTAGAGTATTGAAGGTGATGCCTTGATGATATGACATTTGTTTGGTGGAGACCATATGTAGCTATTGAGCCTTGGCCAACTGCGCGAGAGTAGTTTAGTTTCTTCTTTCAGAGCCATGTGCTGATCAGGAGGTCATCCTCCACTATAGAGAGATTCCTTATTACTAGGGTTTGGCAGTAGTATGGATGAGTACAAGATGCCCCAGAGGATTATGCTACTTATGCTTGGATAGGTCATGAGCTTGGACTCAGATGGACCACGAGGCTCTCATATGCTTTGTGTTCTTAGGAGTAAAATGCTATTGTCGGAAAGGATTGTGAGTATAGACCATATGTACTTGATGCTGGTGTTATAGATGGATTCATCACATGGATTGTTGATCATCTGATTCATAGATTTTTTGATCTGACATAGTTGATACCCTCCATGGAGGAGGCAATTGATGTTACAGGTGCTCTGATGGGATAGGGTCCCAAACCTACATAGGATCCTATTGTGCACCCCACACCTCCGAGACCTAGAGTAATGGCTCCACCACATAGACCATCAGGACAGATGAGGCCCACTCATCCCACTAGTTCCAAAGTAGGCAGATCTACAGGTTCTCATAGATGGACTAGGGGAGAGGGTGGTACTTTAGGGGGTGTTGGTTTAGTTGAGGAGGTACTTGCAGTAGAGCAGGTTGTGGGTGGTGGTATGGATCCAATAGAGGAGGACATAGGTTTTGATTTAGGTGCCGAGGTTAGACGCCATAAGGCACAAAGATCAAAGAACACTAAGTAGGCCACCTCGGATACTGAGATGCCAATAGCCGATATTGATCCTAATATTCCTCTTACTCCAGAGGAGACTATCAGAAAGCTCAGAGTACAGGTCAAGGACTTGAAGGTTCATAGTGCTTAGTGGGAGGAGAGATTTTTAGAGGCATATAGGCAACGTACTGAGCTTTGTGCAGAGGTACAGAGATTATAGGCTGAGGTGACTCATCAGACCTCATAGGAAGCTTACTATATGTCCACATATTACACTGTTGTTCCTGTTGCATAGAGAGTCCCTTCATACTCTCAGTATATGATGGCATCAGAGGGAGCCAGAGCACCCAGAGTAGAGGTAGTACTAGATGCACCACCGCCACCTCCACTAGATGCAGAGGATTAGGCTAATAGTTGATCTATTTTGATATGTTCTGATATACTGTACTCTTTTTGATCATTGATATATTGTTCTGACTTTAATAGCTCACATGAGCATATTCTTTTATACACTGTGCCAGTAGTGCACGCCTGACTAGTTTGAGATTTTCTTTTCATATATATAGGAGATCGATATTTTGGTTGTGACTTCATGTGTACTTGTCATGTTTTGATTTATGATGATACCATGTGATGCTTATGCTATGAGTAGAGTAGAATATATGTATGGATATATACAATGCAATGATTTCTTTCATATGTATGGATGTTATGAAAATGTGTTGCGATTATGAAAAGATGTATGTATGATTCATGCTTATGCACATGGATGAATTGTAATGCAAAATATGATTATGATATGTAAATGCAATGATACACATGATATGTTTTGGAGGGATTGATGAAGACAAGTACTCAGTCTTATGTCAAAAAGGATGTTTAACCCAAGAGGATAACTACTTGTGATTTCATGAAGAGACCTTCGAGGCAGGTTTCAAGTCTTGTTAGATTTGAAGAGACAATTGAAGAATTGTTTAATCATTGAAGTTCGTTTAGCCATTTGTGAGATCATGCAAACATGCAAAATGCAAAGAAACAAGAAAAGTAAAATGCAACCTAAGACCTAGGACCTAGTCACTGATCATGTGTCGGTCATTCTCATCATTGAATTTTTAGGTAACTGGATAAATCAATACAATGCCTACTAGTTATGAAACCATAGACATATGAATATTGATTTGTATGCGTAGGAATCAATACAACACCCACTAATTAGGAAACCATGGATATATGAATATTGATTTTATTTTTGGAATGTCGAATTAGATATAAGCACCAAGGCATAAATGCCACGATGACCTGAACATCATGTCCATTTTGATATAGCAATTTGTATAAGCATTAAAACATAAATATCATGATGACCTGAATATGCCTTGTGTTACAAACACATCAAACACTCAAGATATCATTCTAAATCCAGTGTGAATTACCCGTAGTGACCCTTTATCATTCACATCCTTAGGTAAGATCCTATTTCACAATAGGAGAAAGAACTCAGTCAAAAAAGATAATAATTAGATCAAAATTCCTTGAATTTTTTGAGTATCAATGGTTGAGGTACACATGGCCATCCAATTCGAGATAGAGGCTCTTACAGATGGACACCATTTCAATCCAGAATTTCCAAAGTTGTTAGATTTTCACATACAAGCAAAAGAAAAAGAAAAGATTATGCCCCCAGTCATCACTCTCTAAATCCTATAAAGGACATCATCAAAGAGCTCGAGTGGACACAATATGCCAAAATCTCAATGTGAATCAGTAAGCATACAAGGAGATAAAAGCATGTAAAAAGCATAGATTGTTTTCAATTTGTGTTTGATGTTCGATTGCGTTGTTGTAGATGCAAAATCCTTTCTGGAGATGAGACAAATTGACTGACTCAAATGAATCTTCAAAGGACTCTGACTGGATATGATACATCTAAGATACATTGGAGGCCATAGGATATGACTTTGATTTCCCCCAAGTGTTAGGCATTGATAGGATGCAAACACTTGAGCTTGATTGGTGTACAGACTGACTTATTGAAAATAGGAATGCAGAAACAAACTGGGAGATATGTACAAACTAAAGCAAGACTGAAAGCTGGGAAAGACCAAGATTACACTGATAGATGGAGCGTTGTGAAACAAGTGGTGCCCATTTGCTGGGTTTTCACCATCTTGGCAGAGATTCTATTTTTTCTACCAAGGCGCCTATTTCTAGGTTTTCACCAAGGCACTTTTTTCTTTTTCTCATTTTTTAAAAATATTTTTCATTTTTTCAATTTTTTTTGTACTTTTCATTTTTTCAATGTTTTTGTACTTTTCATTTTTTTCAATGTTTTTGTGAATCATCAAGGTGAATATTGCTAGGTTTTCACCAAGATGTTCATTTTTTCAAGACTTTTTCAAATTTTAAAGATTTTTTCAGGACATCTTACCATAGACTGAATGTCTTAAGCATAGAATTTCTTGAGATGGAGAATGTTGATTGGTTCTCAGAGCTGTTCTCCTTTAGGCATTAAGAGTTGATAGGCACCAGAGCCAAAAGTAGCAGTGATAACAAAGGGACCCAGCCAGTTGGGTTCAAACTTCCCCTTGCATTCTCTATGTGATTGATTTTTAGGATTTTCTCTCAAGACTAGATCACCAACCTGAAATTCTCTATGTCTGACTTTCTTGTTGTAACCTCTAGACATTCTCTTCTGATATACTCTGAGATGATCATATGCTACTTGTCTACATTCATCTAGTAGTTCAAGTTCTTGCAACCTAGACACTCTATAGTCATCATCAGTTACAAGTCCATGCATTCTGATTCTTAGTGATGGGATTTCAACCTGAATAGGCAAAACCGCTTTAGAACCATAAACTAAAGTGAAAGGTGTAGCCCCAGTGGGCATTTTGATACTTGTTCTATAGGCCCAGAGAGCTAGATTGATCATGAGATGCTAGTCTCTTCCTATTTTATTAACTGTATGATGCAAGATTTTCAATAGATTCTTGTTAGAAGCCTCTGCTTGTCCATTCTCTTGAGGATAATAGATAAATGACCAATGTTGTGTAATCTTGAATTTATCACATAAATCATCTAGATCTTTGTTCTTGAATTGTCCACCATTACCTATGATTATGGAATGAGGTATCCCATATCTGCATATGATATAGTTCAATATGAACATAGATATTTTTTTTCTAATTGCTTGTGTCAAAGGGACTGCTTCTACCCATTTTGTAAAATAATCTATAGCTGTGATTATATGGGTATGTCCATTAGAAGAATGGGGATGTATAGCTCCTATAAGATCAAATGCCCACTAGTGAAAAGGCCATTGTGTAGTAAAGGGAATTAGATCTCTCCCTGGAGCATGAATTAAGTTTCCATGCACTTGGCACTTTTGATAGTTCTTAGCAAATTTGATAGACTCTTTCTCCATTTCAGGCCAATAGTACCCAGCCCTAATAAGTTTTTGAGCTAGTGTTAAAGCATTCGAGTGTGACCCACAAATACCATCATAGACTTCCTCTAATGCACATTGAGACTCTTCCTATTCTAAACATCTAAGTAGCGTACCATCTAGACCTCGTTTGTATAGATCATGACCAATGATGACATATCAAGATGCATTACAGATAAGGTATCTCTTCTCATGGTGGTTGAAGGTATCGGGAATGATTTGGTCTTGGAGATAGGAAAATAGGTTTTTATATCTAGATGAATCATGACCAACAATAGTGCAGATCATGCGGGTTTTAGGGGAATTATATGCAGGATAACATAATGCTTCCACTAGGAACTCGTAGAATAGCTCATGTTCAAGCTACTGTAATAAAGTAGATAATGTTTCCATCGCATCGACAACCTTGTTCTTTGTTCTAGGAATTTTCTCAAATGTGATAGATATGAAATACTTCTTTAAATCATCTACCATTCTCTTATAAGGAATGAGCTTTTCATCTTTAATTTGGTACACATAATTGACTTGATGGATAACAAGTTGAGAGTCTCCATGAATGTGTAGCTCTGTCATTCTCCACTCAATTGCTAATTTCATGCAATTAAGAAGGGCTTCATATTCTGCAATATTGTTTGTGCAAGGGAACTTTAATCTGAATGCTTTAGGTATAGAGTATCCTTGAGGAGTTATAAATAATATGCCTGCTCTTGATCCATTTTGTGTATAGGAGCCATCAAAGAATAACTACCATTCTCTAGAAGAAAGAGTCATGGTAGAGGAATCTAGAAATTCCATTTGCATTGGTGTATCATCAATCATAGGTGCATTTGATAATTGATCAGCAATAACTTATCCTTTTATAGCTTTTCTCTCAACATATTCAATGCCAAATTCACTTAAGAGCATGACCCATTTAGCTAATCTACCTATGAGGGTAGCTTTTCTTAGTAGGTACTTGAGTGGATAAATTTTAGCTACCAAATGTGTGGTATGAGCTAACATGTAATGTCTCAGTTTCTGTGATGCAAAGATCGCAGCTAGACAAGCTTTCTCAATCATTGAATAGTTCTTCTCATATGCAACCAATGTTCTACTGATATAGTATATAGCTCTTTCCTTTTTGTTCTCATCATGTTGTGCAAGCAATGCCCCTAGTGATGTATTTGTAGCGGAGACATATAAGATCAAAGGCTTCCCTAGAATGGGAGGCATTAAGATAGGAGGATTTGATAGATACTTCTTGATATGGTTAAATTTGTTCTCACATTCTTCATTCCATGCAAATGTCACACCTTTATGTAATGTTTTTGTAAAAGGTTGTGATATATCTGCTAGCTATGATATGAATCTTCTGATAGATTGAACTCTTCCTTGCAATGTCCTCATTTGACTGATTTTTTTGGGAGGTTGCATCTCCATTATAGCCTTTACTTTAGCTAGATCAACTTCAATACCCTTCTTTGAAACTATGTAGCCTAAGAGATTTCTAGAAGTGACACCAAAAGCACACTTCTTAGGATTTAGTCTGAGACTAAAATTTTCCATTTTGTCTAGTATCTTGCTCAAGTCATTTAGATGTTTAGTTCTAATCATAGATTTTGCTAAAGTATCATCAACATAGTCCTCCATAGTCCTATGCATCATGTAATGGAAAATAGATGTCACAACTCTTTGATATGTAGCACTAGCATTTTTAAGCCCAAATGGCATGACATTCCAACAGATGGTACCCCATGCACATGTAAAAGTAGTTTTCTCTTGATCCTCTAGAGTAATTTTTATTTGATTATATCCAGAAAAACCATCCATTAAAGAATACATCTCAAAGCCCGTAGTTATGTCCACTATCATATCAATGTTAGGTAGTGGAAAATAGTCCTTAGGGCATGCTCTATTTACATCTCTAAAGTCTGTGCACACTCTGATTGATTTGTTTGGTTTTGAAATAGGTACAATATTAGAGATCCACTCTACATAATCAATAACTCGGATGAATTCGGCTTTCAGGAGCTTCTCTAATTCAGCTTTTACCAAGAGTGTAACATGAGGATGCATCTTCTCAATTTTTCCTTAACAGGTTTGACATTTGGAGCTATAGATAAATGATGCATTATAAGATTGGGATCCAACCCTGGCATATCTGAATATTTCCATGCAAAGTTGATCTTCTTTTCTGTTAGGAATGTAGTAAATTTTTGCTTCTCTTCTTCTGATAAAGATTGTGCTACATGAATCAATCGTGGTTCTTTTGCTATTCCCAAATTGATATATTGAGTAGGCTCAATTAGAACTAGAGATCTGTCCTATAAATGACTCGAAAGGACATCAAATATCTCATCCTGAGGTGCCTTGGAGAGGTTTTCACCTTCGGATATGTCTTTTATTTTTACTTTTGTAGGTTCTGAGACTGCCACAAAGTGGCTTTCACCTTCAGAACTCCTTTTCTTTTTATTCTTATTCTTATTTTTCTGACTAAGATACTTGATGTCCGACTCTATCATACTAACACTCAATTCATTGATGGAAGTCCTCATAGGCTCAACTAGATTGAGGTAGCAAGCAAGGGTATAGTCATTTGGGAAGGTATAAATACCATGGCTTGGATTTGTGGAGGTTTGATCAAGAAGTTCAGGATGTTGGATAGTCAAAATGGGGAAAGATTGGGAGATAGTGTTTACAGATATTGATCTGTCATCATTGGTCCTAACCCGACGCTCGAGTTCAAAGGTGATATTACAACTTAAGACATTCAATTCATGAATAGGCTCAATGTCATTGTGGGAGTCCAATTCAACCATAGGTGGATCAGACTTGTTAAGTTCATTATTTCACTCTAGACTTACGTTGGGTTTAGGTGCATATTGGTGAATAACATCAACATGTTTCTCTGTAACAAGCTCATCTTCTTTTGGAATGGCTCCCCATTCATAGTCATTAGATTATTCATCTATGCCTCTAGGAAATCTAAGAACATGAGTAAAGTCAGGATGAATACCCCAAGAAGGGTTACCCTCAGATTCTAATTTGAATTCATACTCATGAGAATCTATCTCAGAATAACTACCACCTTCCTCTTTGTCTATTTGATTGTCTTCAAGATTAGTTGGTTCTTGTGTTGCAACTACCTCTTGGTTGATAGTAGGTTCTTGTGTTTCTACTACATTGATTCTTTTTATTGCATCATCTTTAGCTTCAAGGAGATCTTTGATTTCCTTAGGCAAACACTCATAAGGGATAAGTTCTGAGCTGTCTGAATCACTATCTGATGGTTCAATTTCTTCTTTCTTAAGAAGGGGTTCTCTTGGTGTGATTTTCTCTATGACATGAGAACAATTACCTTTGAGGTGGAAGGATTTATTTTTAAAGCCAAAGCCAATAGTATCTTTGTTTGCCCCACCAATATGTGAAATAGGTGTTACAAGACCTTCTCCTCTGACTCCTAGAGGTCCTTTACTTGAATATCCCATCTTAGCTATTAATTTATCTCCTGGACCATATGTCTTAGAAGGGATTTTGGATACTGTAGAGCCACTAGTCTGAACAACTTGAGATTCAAGTTCATCTTTGTATAGCCATGTAAGCACAACTTCATCTTCTTCAAATTCTTTCTTGGAGACTTGTTCTGCTACAAAATTATTTTTATATGCCTCAAGAGGTTCTTTAGAGTCTGGTTTGGACTATTTTAAAGATTATCCATAAGACTTAGGTGAGATAGGTAGAGATGTCAAAGATAAGACTAGTTCTATAGTATATTCTCCCATACCATTTTCTTTGATATTGACCTATTTTTCATCGTCTTCCATTTTAGATGTGGATGCTTCTTTTGTTGGCTTAATGGAAGATTCTTTGTTATTAGGCACAAGTTTATCCATACTTTCCTTCAATGTATTACAAGTGGTGGATATGTCTTCTAGAATAGTGACCTCTACTCCTTCATAAGGAAATTTCAAGCATTGGTGGAATGTAGAAGGAATAGCCTTAATCTCATGTATCCATGGTCTCCCTAGAAGAATGTTGTAAGCCAAAGGTAGATCAAGAACTTGACATATAGTATCTTTGATAACTGGACCTGCTCTGATAGGTAAGACAATGGTGCCTTTAGAAGATCTTTCTTGTTCATCATAGGCTTTTATATTTATTTTCTTTCTAGGATCAATAGCCAATTCTGAAAATCCCAATTGTGTGACCAAACTGTAAGAACAAATGTTTAGGCTAGTGCCCCCATCTATCAACACACATTTGACTCTATGGTTTTGGATCAAGACTTCTATATGCAATGGCTGGTTATGTGGGTGACTCAAGGAGTTGTCATCTTCCTTTGAAAAGGAGATATATTGTGGAGATGTAAGATGTCCAACCATAGTCTGGAACCTGTCTAAATCAAGGTCATCAGGAACATTGGATCTTGGCAAAGCTTTGTCTAGAATAGCTCTATGAGCTGGAGATATCCAAAGCAACTCAAACATGGAGATTTTTGCATTAGTGTGTTGGAGTTGTTGAACAATGCTATAAGATGTCAGCCTCAGATCTTTAGAATTAGAAGATTTAGAAGAAGCCTTCTATTTGGAAGTGGAAGAAAGATTGAAGGGCATCTTAGGGACATTTGATGAATCTGGGATTTGTTTGTTCAGATGTGCCTGAGCCTGTGATCGAGTCACTGCATTAGCTAAAGTATGATCTCTATCTCTTTGCACAATTGTGATGACATTCCAATGCTCAGAGAGACAAGGTTCAATCATATTGATAACAACATTATTTCCAAGGTAAGCATAATTGACCTTTGCCACCATATTAGGCTGAGAAGATGAAACTTCCTGACCATGTTTCAGAAATGGTTCTGTGAATGCTGTATGATCATTATTGCTCTTATGATTGTCAATCATGATGTCTCCCCTATCAATCAGATCTTGAATAGTATGTTTCAAGCGTAAGTAGTTATTATTTTTGTGACCTTTACCTCGATTGAAATCACAGAATTCATTCTATCTCCACCATTTTGGTTTAGGGTTAGGATCAAATTGTCGGATCTTAGGAAAAGAGATGATGTTATTAGCCAATAGAGTTCTCATAGATGATTCCAAAGATTCCCCAAGAGGAGTGAACTTTCATTTATTATCAGCGGAGCAAGATTTGTATTCTGGGTTCTTTTGAGATGGTTCAGACACCTTTTTCTCTGAGGCTTTGATGGATTGGGTACCAATAGTTAGAATGAAAGTTGGTGCCTTTGATGGGGCACAGATAGTATCAACAACACCATCTATGATGATGCCTTTATTCTTGTTCCAGTTTTTGTTCTTGTCTTTAGAACTGGATCCTAATTCATACTTGTCCTTTTGAAGTGTGATGTCTCATTTTTTCACAAGTACCTTTTCAATTTTGATTGCATTGTCTACCATTTTATCAAAAGATGTATGATCTTGCATTTGTAAAGGGTAGTTAATCTCTAGGAAAAGATTAGTGATGAAGATTTCTAGTTTCTCAATTTTTGGAATAGGCCTAGCATATAGAGAAAATTTCTTCCTCCATCTCTTGAGAAATGTCAGGAATGGTTCTCTTGGATATTGTTTGAGATTGCAGATATCAATCATGGTGACTAGATGTTGAATGTTGCAGGAGTATTGTTGATAGAACAATTTGATCAACTCCTCAAAAGTTTTGATAGTAGAAGGCAATCTAGAGAACTAATGAATGGCCACTCCTCCTAGAGATTGAGGAAAGAGATGCATCAGATAAGTTGGTTTGTGCATGAACTCCATAGATTGTGTACAAAACTCTCTGACATGATCTTGAGGATCTGAGTGTCCATCATACTTATCATATTTAGGCATCTCCACTCTTTTCAGGAATGGTGGCATGTACAAGTCTTTGTCAAATGGAAAAGGACATAGGGCCTCTATGGAGAATTCTTTGGGTTCCTTTTCTTTCTCAAGTTTATTAAGTTTGACTTGCATGGTGTGCATTTGTTTCATCATAGCCAAAATAGGAGTTTCTTCCTCATGCATAATGATATCTTCAACATTAAAGTTGGGAGGAAGTTTAGTCCCTTGATGAGCTAATTGTAAAAAGTATGCTTCTCTATCTTCTTTCAAGAAATGCTTCATCATTCTTTTGAAGTCATTGTCATTTTGATACCGAGCACTTTCTTCAGGTGTGGGTTCCTGATCTGCACCATGTTGAGATTGAGTTCTTTGAGAGCCAAAGTTTGTCCTTGCTTGAGACATGGTAGGAGTTCTCCTTGGGATAGATTGAGGAGGAGTTTGTTGATTGCCTACATGAGTTGATGAAGGAGGAATGTAACCAAATTTCAATAAAAAATTGCCAAGACCATTGTCTTCGTAAAGACCAAAATTGTAGAGTTGCTCAAGAGTTGTAGCTTGGAGAGTATTCAAAGGTATGGTATGGGATATTTCTCCAGATTTCTTGTGAGAGGAAGCTCTAGTTTCCACCATTAACCTTGGGTGAAGCAAAAGAATATGATGAAGACAACTGAAGAAAGATCTGATTCAAGAAGATCAAATGACACAACCTTGTCAAGGTTTGATTGATTGAAGCTTAGATTAGATGTAAATGAAGGAAACTGTGCCCTGGATGTATGGGTAGATGCCCAAAAGATAGCGGACACAAGTTCACAACACTTAGCAATTTTGAAGATGGATTGAAGATTGATAGTTATGACAAGGTTTTAACACAAGATGAAAGGGACTCAAATAGATTAAACAGAAGGCTAAATCAGATCCAAAAGGCCACTTTAGGAAAATGATTGGATTCTCAATAGTTGCAGCTCTATTCCTGACACAGTGATTTTCTTCATAGACTCTAGAAATAGGCTGGAAAAGCTGGGTCTCTAACAGTTCTGACAACTTTCTGGCAATTTTTTAAAATTTCCCAAATGTCTTTCTATAGGCTCGTACGATAGTGGGTATAGCATGAAATGACAATTGACAAACTCGTACAACTATTGCAAAACTCACACGATAGTTGATTGAAGGAATTTTGAATTTTTGAATTGACTAACAACAAAACTCGTAGGACAATATACCAGCTACCATATGACAATATGTGGGTTCTGAAATGATAATAGCCAAAAGTCGTATGACTTTTTGACATTACAAGATGAATTTTGACTCCAGAAAGGTGTTTGAAATCAGATTTTGCAATTTTTCAGATTTTTAGTTTCAGATTGTTCACAAAATTATTTGTCCAGATTTGAAGGTTGTACCGGATTGATTCTTTCTTAGTAACTAGATAGATAAACAAGCATGCAAAAGAATAAGCAAGTGATTTCAAGCACATTAGAAAACAATGAATAGGGGACAAAGCAACCCTGCACATGAACAATCAAGTGACTAAATTGTGCTAATCCCTAGGAGTGCTAAAAGTGTATGTTCCAAAAGGTTTTGCAATAACACACATATTCCTAGAAAATGAAAATTTGGCCTCACTAGGGTTTTTAGTAATGGTCTGACTCTACAAATTTTGTGATCTCAAGAGAGCGAACTCTAATCCAGGCACACCGGGGTTTTGACATAGTCTGAGAAATTAATCAATCAAGAGCTACTAGGGAGATCTGGCAGCCCAATAAGAGACCACACCTGTGAAGCTTTCCTCCACAAGGATATTTATATAGCGGCTGCTACTACCATGATGAAAATGGCTATTACCACTTGATGTTCTGTCAATGTGGTTGACCCAATTAAGGGAGTGTCCACTATGGTTAACCCTCTCTAAAGGTGACTCACAGAATATACCACATGGAGACTAGTTCCAGATTCAAGGATCTGAGTTTTTGGTACTACCCAAAAAGGGAGTAGAGCATAGTCCTCTAGCCTTTTCACTTTTAACCCAAACAAAGCAGACAGATTAATCTAACACACTAAGACCAAGATTATCTCATAAAGATCTATGATGTCAACCTCTCTGGAGAGAGAATGTATCAATCAGAAGCTGAAGATGCACAAATCTAGTAGAATGTGAGACACTCTCAGTAACCTCCCTACCTACAAGGGTTCCTTCATTGAGAAGAGTTTCACTGGAAACCCACTCTCTCAAGAACCACAAATAGTGTTCATAGGGCCTATTTACTATGTGTAAGAAAGATGCTGAAAAGCAAATCTATGTTCATTTTTATAGCCCAAAATGAAATATGTGATATGAAAGCAATAAAGGTCACACAAGCTTGACACACGAGTTCTTTTTAATCCAAATCGAAACATTATCAGCTGAGAAGATTACCTGAATTCCTCGCAATGCGCTTAGTAGATTCTTACCTATTTTTAGCAATTCTCACACTTTTTCCCAATCAAAATTAGTAGAAATCAATTAGAAATAGTAAATTTCAATCATTAA